>JBCEWC010010779.1:0-17325 GCA_038996855.1 Solanum aculeatissimum
TAACTATATAATATGACATGCTATTTACTTTATTAAACTATATTATATATATATATATATATATATATATATATATATAATATAGAAAGAGTTAATGTTTTTTTTAATAAACATGAAAAGAGTTAAAATGATAATTAAAATTTTTAGCTCTGTCACTGTTCGAGACAACCTACCCCTACCTCCACCCACCCCACCCCCACCTAAGGAATCATTTTGCTCATAAAATTGTGAAGAAAAAGACAAATTCATTAAATTCATTTATAAAGGATACTTGCCCTTCATCAAAAATTTATGTTATGTGTTAATTAAGTATAAAAATAAATATTATTAGTAATATATAAGTTGTTAAATTTTCTTAACGTAAGATAGGATTTTAATGTATGATAAAATTCATTTATATCGTCGTATTGTAAAATTCTAATATTATTTTTAGAGAGAAATCTTTTGTTTTTTGTTTTTCTGAGTTGGTGAAGAAAGAGAATGTAAAGGAATCGCTTCGCGGTGTCTCCAAATTAGTATGTGCATACCTCTTTTATCTGTCTGATAGATCTACACTTCATGATTCGTGATTTGAACTAGAAGATTGAATGAGAACGAAGATATACAATATTTCTTTTTTTGTATGATTCTTTTTTGTTTGAGACAAAACTTTAAATTCAACAAATTATTTTTTTTTCGATGTCTCGAGTACATATATGAAAAAAAAAAATTGATCGTACCATGCAAGTTGCAAAATAGATGCATATGCATCTTTTCATCAAAACTTTTTCATCTTTTATTCAAATTATTCCTTTCTTTGTTTGGTTTTTTATTAAAATTATCAACAAAAAAAAAAAGAAGGATAGTTTCTATCTTGAAA
Source organism: Solanum aculeatissimum (assembly GCA_038996855.1). NCBI lineage: Eukaryota > Viridiplantae > Streptophyta > Magnoliopsida > Solanales > Solanaceae > Solanum > Solanum aculeatissimum. Next base: position 860 of record JBCEWC010010779.1, read on the forward strand.
TTAAATAATAATAATAATAAAGTAGCTTGTATCTTGAAACAATAGAAATTTATTGTTAATTATATTTAACAACGAATTAGTGATGGCTTATCAAGAAAATTAGAATATCTTTTACGTCAAAGTTAATTATCGACATATTTAAGATCATAGGCTTTCAGAATTCTTCATTTTCTTCTTAAATTTTATGTCAAATAATTACTACTATATATATTATAAGTATTCAGAAGCAGACAACAATTCGTCAACATACACTAAGTTATAATAAAAAGTATGTGGCCATTTCATGTATTGAAATATTATATTATTAGAAAGAAAATATTTTTTGTTTATTTAATTATATTTTCTATAACAGCCGCCATTAATTAATTAAATTTGACTTTTTGAATAAAGTTTTTTAAATTGTGTAACTTGTTAAGCGTGTAAAACTTGGTATTAAATTAGTATAATATAATAAATCTTGAAATTTAATCTAATTACCTAATTGCATAAAATTATTAGAGTATATATTAATATATAACTAAATAAAATCATAGACCAAGGAAAAATTACGCGGATAAGCAAACATATACTAGTTAATCAGCCAACATAGTTATAGTTTGAATTAGTTTCAGTTCGCAGCAAACATCTAGTTGTAATTACAGTTTGAATTTTGTATAATTCGCGTGATATATACGAACGTTGTGCGCGAATCAAATTGTATAGTTAATTATACAAACGCTATGCACGAATTGTATAGCAAAACGTTATATAAAAACTACGAATTCGAATAGCAAATTATACAAATATTACGCGAATTATACAAACGTTGTTATAACTATAGTTACGAAATGTAATTACCCAAATAATAGCTATGAAACATAATTAAGATTTTTTTTTAGTGGCTATATGCGAAAATACCTTGATATGTTATTGGTAAAATTGATTATAACGCAACCTTTTAATTAATTGTAACATGTATATATGATTAACTTGTACGCTACTTACAAATTAATTAAAAAAATTGAATATAAAATGAAAAGTCAACTCTTTTGGATTTAATTTAAACAATTAAATTAAATCAAATGAGCTTTTATTTTCTATATATATACAAATATAAATCAACTCTTTGGAGGGAATTAATAGTGATTTTTTTTTCCATGGCAATATTCTATCTATGCTCCAAGAATATTATGTTTTTATTTTTATTATGGATTTTCTCTATGCTTTCAATTAGTGCCAATTCTATTCCAAATGTAAGTATATATTTCTCAGACATCTTTATATATTTCTTGTAATTATGTCCCGCGCTCGAGAATGTAGTTGTAGATAGTTTAATCTTAAACATAATATGATTATTGATTTCATCTATTATATTGAAGTACATCAAATAAACTTCAGAACATATCGAATGAATCGATTTTTAAACTTATTCTCAAGATACGATTGAAAATTTGAAAAATATATCTTTTTATCTTTCCAAAGTCATAAGGAATTAGCCCTAGGCATCTTGTAAGGTGACATGCATGGTTATTGGTTTCATGAGTTAATTGAGGTACTTCGAATAAACTTCAGAACATATAGAATGAATTGATTTTTAAATTTATTCTCAAGAGATACGATTCAGATCTTTAAATCTTAATTTCTTAGAAAATATATCTTTTATCCTTCCAAGTTATAAGGAATTCATATTATAAGTAATCATGAACAAATGCATAGTACATGGTACCAATTTTATATTGTTAGTGTATTTTAAACTGTTGTAATAATAAAAACTTGCTTTTACCTTTATGACAATATAAATTTCTTTGAATCGAGATATAAATTAAATTAATTTTTTTTTTATATATAGTGGCATCATAGGAATCATCACTCATTAGAAAATTGGATAAACCATGGTGGTGATTTGTACAATCAAAGATTTGCCTATGGAGAAAAGAAAATTAGCCCTATGAGTGCTTCAAAGCTGAGGTTAAAATGGGAGTTTAAAGCGGGAAAAGATATAACAGCGACTCCAGCAATATTTGATGGGATATTATATTTTCCGAGTTGGAATGGTAATATATACGCAGTCAAAGCTGCAGATGGAGTTGTCATTTGGAAAAAAAGTTTGGAAGAATTGACTGGGATTAGTGGGAGTTTTAATGCATCTATAATACTTAATGTGACAAGTATAGTGGCAAGAGCAACACCAAGTGTTGTGTTTGATAGAGATTTGTTGATTGTTGGTGTTTATGGACCTAGTTTGGTTCTTGGATTGAAAAGAAGTAATGGAAATCTTGTTTGGAGTACTAGATTGGATGATCATCCTGCTAGTGTTGTTACCATGTCTGGGACATACTATAAGGGGTAAGTTTTTTGATCTGATGTTCATGAATATCTACTTTGGAGTTCACATTTTCAGAAAATCACTAATATTCGACTGAATCAGGTCAAAATTTAGTTCATAAATAACATGAGTTTTTTTCTTACCGACAAGCTAAATTTTGATAGGATATTTATTGAGAATTAGCGACTTTTGAATATGTAGTGTTGTTACCATGTTTGGGACATACTATGAGGGGTAAGTTTTTTCGTCTGATGTTCAGTATCTACTTTGGAGTTCATATTTTTTAAAAATCACTAATTTTGTATTGAACCGGGTCAGAAATTTAGCTCGTTGATAACATAATTAATAATTTTTTTCTTACCAACAAGCAAAATTTCGATAGGACATATATCGAGAATTAGCGAATTTTGAATATGTAGTATTGTTACCATGTCTGGGACATATAATGAGGGGTAAGTTTTTTTATCTGATATTCAGTATCTGCTTTGGAGTTCATATTTTCATAAAATCACTAATTTTTTATTAAATCGGATCAAAATTTAGCTCATCAATAACATAATTGATGATTTTTTTTCTTACCGACAAGCTAAATTTCGATAGGACATATATCGAGAATTAGTGAATTTTGAATATGTAGTATTGTTACCATGTCTGGGACACACTATGAGGGGTAAGTTTTTTGGTCTGATATTCAGTACCTACTTTGGAGTTCATATTTTCATAAAATCACTAATTTTTTATTGAATCGGGTCAGAATTTAGCTCGTTAATAACATAATTGATGATTTTTTTTTACCGATAAGCTAAGCTAAATTTCAATAGGACAGATATCGAGAATTAGCGAATTTTGAATATGTAGTGTTAGTTGATTCAAATTTTATGTTGTGATATCCCTCCCACTTTAGGGTAAGGGTGGAGTTATAGTATTAGGTATGAGCACTTCGCATGAACACATAACTAACTCTTAGATGGACCATGTTATAGTATTTTCAGTTTGATGTTCGATATATATATAAAAGCGTTTCGCTATAAAGGAGATAAAGTTACATACATATCATCCTGATAAGACATTCGAGTCATGAAATTAAAGTGGTATTGTGTTGTTATATATTATATTATATGGTTTTTATTATACAATAATCCATGCAAACTTCCATTTTTATGCAGAGCTTTTTACGTCGGAACTTCATCCCTAGAAGAAGGTGCTGAAATCGATCAATGTTGCTACTTCCGCGGTAGCTTCCTCAAGTTAGATATCGAAACCGGAAAAATTCTATGGAAAACTTTCATGCTGCCGGAGAACGGCGGACGAATCGGCGGTTATTCCGGTGCCGCCGTATGGGGAAGCAGTCCTTCAATCGATTCCCCGCGAAATCACGTCTACATCGCTACCGGAAACCTCTATTCCGTCCCTAAACGCATCGCGGATTGTCAAAAGGAGCAGAATCAACAGAACCATACAGATCCGACCCAACCCGACCCGTGCGTCGAGCCGGAGAACCACTCCGATTCGATTATGGCGTTGGATTTGGATTCCGGTGAGATTAAGTGGTACAAACAGCTCGGAGGATACGATGTGTGGTTCGTTGCGTGTATGAATTCGACGAACCCTAATTGTCCCATTGGGCCTAGCCCGGATTATGATTTTGGGGAAGCTCCGATGATGCTTAGCGTGGTTAAAGGAAGGAAGAAGGTAGACATTGTTGCAGCTGTGCAGAAGAGTGGAATAGCTTGGGCATTGAAACGTGATAATGGCGAACTCCTCTGGACTACGGTAAGTGAAACAACGTGCACTTTGACTATTTCATCTAGTATAGTTGCCGAATAACAATGATATTTTTGCCGGTTTGTTTACGCATCAACTATTCTCAGTGATACCTTCTATACCCCTATTATTGCATTTAGGAATTACGGGCGGATTGGTTGAAATTGAGAATATTAAAATGGGTTGAAATAGAGATTGAGTTGGGTTATTATCCGTTCAAATTTACTTTGAGCTCAAATGGGCTAAAATTTGGGTTGGGTCATGACCCGTTCAATTTCAATAATTATAGCATATTATTATTTACTTTTTATAACCACAATTTGAATTTCAACGGAAGAAAATAAAAATAAAAAGTTATAAATAAATAGATAAATCGTAGAAAATATAAAATAGATAGAAAACATACATTACATCAATGCAAGTAAAAAGTCTTAGAACGGGTTGAAATTGGAGATTCAATTAGGCTCAATTGAAGATTTTTTCATAATGGGTGGAAGCTTGAACGAGTTGAGATTGAACCCAATTCAAATTATTTTAAGCCCAACCCATAAAATTTTGGGTGGATTACCTATATTTAGGCTTATTAAGACATCCTTAATTGCACCTCATAGCTTAGTTAAGTGTCTAGGTGATAATTATGATAAGAATTTTTTTAATATTGGTGTTGTCTAGAACCAGAATAAAAAAGATATGGAGGTCGAAGATTAAGAATAGAAGGTTTGTAGTTGTCAAGTTGTGTTAGTTTCTTAATTATTTTCAACATGACTTCTTTGCTACTATATTTGTTTTACGTACTTCATTTGTAACATGCTTATTCAAGTTGAGGGTCAATCAAAAATATCTTCTCTACCTTCAACGAGGTAGGGATTAAACGAGACTGTGTGCACTTCACTCTCCCCAGACCCCCGTGGGAATACATTGGACATATTGTTGTTGTTTTTATCAAGAATCAGCTTACACATATCTAGACTATTTCACATGATACCGCTATCTCCTATCAACACAAGTATTTGGGTAACTTTATCACCAAAGTCTTGTGCTAATTAAAAGAAATCATCTAATATTTTCTGTCATTGTTGAGAGTTAAACTTCAAGATACGTAGATTTCATGGTTTTCTTCCAACGTCATTGATCACTAGATTAAATTCTTGATACTATAACTAGGATAAATTTAAGTTAGAAAAGTAAACACATTATCATGAAACCAGACATTTTGGTTTCTAAAAGTAGGACAATGTTACACTGAAGAAACTGAGGTTGATGTCTGCAGGAGGCCGGTCCTGGAGGTATAGGAGGAGGAGGTATATGGGGAGCAGCCACAGATACAAAGAGAGTATACACCGGCATTGCCAACAGCGGTGGGCTAAACTACACATTATATCCATCGAAAAACGTCACAACGGGTGGAGCCTGGGTGGGAATGGATGCTCAATCCGGTGAGATCCTATGGACTACAGCAGTACCAAACAATGGTAGATCAAACCCTGTAACTATTGCCAATGGAGTTCTGTTAGCTGGTTCACAAAACCCACGAGGCCCTATCTACGCCATTAACGCGAAAACTGGGAAGATATTGTGGTCGAATGAGACTGGTGCAACAGTGTTTGGGGGTATGTCAGTGAGCAATGGCTGCTTTTATGTTGGCCATGGTTACAGATCTGGTATAGGAGTTTTTTCTCCAACCAACACTGCTGGCACTTCACTCTTTGCCTATTGTGTATGTTGAAATGCCAAATAATGTCTGTCCCACTTACAACTTTGGCAAATCCTATATCAATGAATAAACAAGTACATGTTTGTGTCACTTCGTTTTATAATAGTGGTGTCCGAGTCAGTTTGTTTTATGGTCCATTCAAATAATGGCTACCTCCCAACAACACAGGTATCGAATCGAATAACTCTGAACACTGAGAGACTTGGATAATAACTTAAATGAACTCAATGAGGCATGAAGCATTACTTTGGCTCTAACCATCAAAATTCATTACTGTCAATAGAGTAAAAAGTAATGCAATAATCAACAATATCTAAAAGCTTAAATCTTAGTCAAGCCAGAGGGCAAGACATAGCAAAAAAACACAAAGATAACGAGTTCTTTCAAATTCTCCATTGCCTAATAACTCTGTGAAATGCGTAAATCCTTCTTCACAGGTCTTGCACGCTCAAACCTACAAGTGAAAAAGTAACGAAACAGTTAAATTCAACGAAATCTATCCTTTTAGTAGACTTAAGAGTGTGTTAAATCAAGACGGAATGTCCCTGTAAATGGGGAAAAACTAGGTTGCAAAGAGTTCAAACCTGGAGGAAGTGATTGCTTCAGCTTGTCAGCCTTCTCAAAGTCGGACACGCATAGTGTGTAAAGGTACTTGGAGCAGCGAACCTTGAACTTGACCATATCCTTGTTCTTCTTGATCTTGACAGTTCGGGCATCCTTCCTTCTGGCTGTCAGAAGGAAATCCTTGATCTCGTGGATTTGCTTCGGCTACAAATAAACATAAGAGTAAAGATTCACTATGCCAAACATTTGACATGCAAACAATCAAAATTTAAGCATTTATCTGAAAACTAACGAGAAACAAGAAGTCACATCAATCACGTAATTACAACAAAGAAAGGAATAAGAAAACAACAGAAAGATCTCCATCCCCATACATGAACTTGTTATGCATATACATACCTATTACAGAGGGGATACAAATAAGTGGGTAAAGTAATACTTGTGAAAACACGTCAAAAACTAGAATTGGATATTGGACTGAAATTGAAATACAGCGCGAGAGTTATAGAGAGACCAACACCAACTAGTAAGGGGGATTTATACCATCTAATTCCCGACACAAATTGCTACAAACTCAAACACGCACAAATAGACCAACTAATAACAATTGCATCCATATCATGAACTTGTTTGCTCAATTGTGGATAACAAAGTGTTATCCTCTGAATAACAAACTTAAGAGATTCTCGATTTTTCAAATATCAAGCTCACAGAAAAAAGGACAAACTTTATTATTCCAAAAAGAGAGTAGAGCAGATAAATCTAACATTTCTTCTATAAAAGTCCAACATAGTAACACTTCCCCACAAAAGTCTCAATCTGTAACTCAATCAACACTTAACTCTCCACCCCAAATCAATTCAAGTTATGCAGGCCTAAAACATTTCAATTTTTTCCTTTTTATGTTGTTCTAAATAACAAACTAAGACTTCCAATAAAATAAGCTAAACTTGTTCCAAAATAGAAGGTACCCACAAAATCAAGATTCATTACAAGTCGGAATAACTAAACTGACATAATACATAATAACTATCAAGGTATTGAGTTTGTAACTTCAAATTATTGATTCCTAAACTGAAGTTTCCATTAAAATGGCCAAACATGATCCAAAATAACTCTAGAAATTTACACTACCAGTGTGACATTCTAACACTTCCTTTCAAAAGACTCTATTCTTATCTCAATAAACATGTCCAAGTTTTTACCTTTTCAACAACAAAAAACACTCAAATAGAAGGAACCCACAAAATAAAGATTCATTACAAGTCTAACTACTATGACATTGAGTTTGGAACTTCAAAATTCATATCAAAACATTATAAACCAAAGAAACTAAGCAACAAACTAAAACTCCTAATTCCAAAACTAAAACTTACAATAAAATAACCAAATTTGTCACAAAATAGAATCTTGGAGCAACCCCACTAAAGATAGAAGGATAAAACTCTATTATCCACACTAACTCCACCAAAAACCTCAATTTTTAACTCAAAAAAACATCAAATTTATGCAGGTCGAAAACATGTCTAAATTTTTTACCAACAAGAACAACCCCAAATAGAAGGAACCCACAAAATAAAGGTTCACTACAAGTCTAACTATCATGATATTGAGCTTGAAACTTCAAATTTCAACTCAAAACATTATAAACCAAAGAAACTAAGCAACAAACTAAAACTAAAACTTCCAATAACATAACCAAATTAATCGCAAAATAGAACCTTGGAGCAACCCCACCAAAGATAAAAGGATAAAACTCTATTATCCACACTAATCCCTCCAAGAACCTCCATTTTTATCTCAAAAAAACATCAACTTTATGCAGGTCGAAAACATGTCTAAATTTTTTACCAACAAGAACAACCCCAAATAGAACGAACCCACGAAATAAAGATTCATTACAACCCAGAATCATTAAAAACAAAGACGAACATAACACAGATCTGACTAACCATCATGGCATTTAGTTCAAAACTTCAAAATCTTGCAAAAATACTATAAGATAAAGAAAAAATAACAAAGAGTTTACATAGTAGAGATCAAAATTTGGAGAATAAAGGAGAAAATGTACCATTTTTGGGAAGAAAAAGTGGTGCTGAGAGGGAGAAGACGGCTAGCTCAAAGAGAGGGAATAAAAGATAAGTGAGGAGAAAGATGTATAAATATGCTTTGCTAAAACCCTAATCACTTATAAAATTTATTTTTATTTAATTTTTTTTTATTGTTTGTGTAAATTTTATTTATTTCTTTTTTAAAAAAATAAAATGGCCAACTTACAATTTTATGTTTAAATAAATAAATACTCTATCTATTTTTAGTTTATTATTTGAATTTCAACTCAAAAAATAGATTCGAGTAGTATTCTTTTACTTTCAATTATTTCTTTTAACTTCAATTTCGAATGTTATTTTGTTTTAAAAAGTATTTTGTGTCCATTAATCACTTTGGAGCATGATAAATCTAAATAGGCATTCGGAAGTCCCACTTTAGGGGACAAAGCAGGCGAATTCATACCAAGATGGAGTATTTACTTACTCTATCACAATCTTTGATGCTTTTGTTTTTCTAATTCAACTAATAGTAAATATAATTCAAACGCATACAAAAGTATTTTTTTTCGAGTCTAATAAAAGTGAAGCCCAATGGATTTATATATGCGTCAGAAAGATCCACTAAATATATTAGATTATAATAGAATTTTGAATTCTAACCTCAATAAAGGTGTTTGCCACAATATTTGTGCAACTTAAACTCTAACGAAAAGAAATCTTAATAGCTCAATCGATTGGTAATTGAATTTTAAACTTGTTTGAATTCTCCACTTTGTAATTTTCTATTAACACCTCCATAGTTCACATGTTATTGCTCATCGATAATAACTATATCTTAATTCTAAGTTAAACTCAATCCAGTCTCACACATCTGTATATTTTCTACCTATGTTGCTTGGACTCTTCAAAAATATCAACGAGTGCATGCCAAATTCTCCAAAAATAGTATATTTTTGAAGAATTCGACATAGGTACAACATCAAAAGTAAAGAGTCCGCGCAACATAGTTTTCTACTGACATACAAGTCTATAACTATATTAAAGAACACTTCTGCTGCAACATTGATTCCTTTCCTAACTCTTCCAATTCTTACAACATATTACAGAGGGTAGTTTCAAGGATATCTCACCAAAAGAATACAAGTGATGGAAGTATAAAAAACATACTAACAATATGATCATAATTCCTGTACAACAATCTCACTTCTTGCATGTTCCTTTGACAAACAAATGTATACTGACAGTTCTGAATGACACACTAGTTGACGGAAATGCCACTGGAAAATCTCCGACCTGATTACTGTCTCGGAGGCACTGCAAATAGTCTTGAAGTTATAGAATGATATCTGTATCGTTGTTGTTAGTTGACTTCGTTCTGAAGCAACGATCTTGCACTAAGATTTACATCTGCTACTGAAACTTTCTGATGGAGATCGCGTTATGAGTATTCACGTGAAGTAGGGAAGCTGAGTCCGTCTTTTATATGGGAAACTGCGGTGGGGCATAACCATTTCAACATATTTGGACCCAATACCTGTCAAGAATTAATATCGTCAACACACAGGACGATTTCGTTATAGTTTAAGTAAGACAGAGAGGTGCGGGGAAGAGAGAGGGGGTACCAGACTCAGATTTTTATAACCACCAACGTCATAAGGGTGATGATAATTCATTCCAGATTTACTTGCCAGCCATGCTGCTCGTTTTGCCTCGTAGTACTGTTAAAGAATCTCTGCTTCGTAATTACATATATAGGGAAATCCATGAGGTAAATTTAGTGTTTTCGATAGTGTGATTACCTCTATAGTTGTCATATTACGAATTGTAAGGTAGATATGCCAGCACAGGAGAGTTCCAAGTGTCACGCTTAACCCAATAAGCACAACACCAGTTGCAATCTGTTTAAGAATGATTCATTAGATTTCTGCAACCACCTGAAATTCACTGTACCACACTATACGGAAAAGCGAGAGTAAAAGCAAAACCGATGTGGTTAGCTCATTTCAAGGCATTATTTCAAACTCACCCCATTGGAAAAAGTAATAGCTATATCAAGTAGGAAAAGACCAGGAGGAGCAAATACAAAGTCCACTTGAAAATAAAACAGCTTATTCAAAATATTTTTCTGTGTTGCTCACACTCTCCACCTTCAAAAAATGCATAGCTGTTGGAGGATCTAACACACAACCGACAGTAACTTTTGAAGATTCTAAGCACCATATATAGATTTTTAGGTCAGGATATTGCTAATGGTGTACCTAGCACCTAGCATAACAATCTGGTAATGGTCAAGAGTCACAGTATATGCAGTGAATGGAGAAAGGGCCATATGCTCCCTAATCTCTAGAAGGCGAAAAGCTGAACTTCAATCAATATAACCAAATACAGAAAATATCTTCTTGAAGAAACATTCAGGGAAATCATTTCCCGTCATACCAAAAAACACACTAAAGAACAATCAATCAATCTAACAATCAATAAGCTTTAGAGATACTATATCACCCAAACAAAGGAAAAGGGAAAGAAAAGACCAAAACTTAATACACTAGACATCAAACATGTTAATAAGCTGTATATAATAGGACAAATGACTCACGTAAAATAGCTTGAGATGCATCACTCCTTCGAAATTCCAATCCTTATGAAGTGCATCACTTACCAATATAACCTGAAAATGTCAAACATTAGACTCACAGATTGAGCACAAGCAGCTAATGCCATATATGAGTAAATTAACTATACCGAGGAATAGATTGAAGCAATAGTTGCATAGAAGATTAAAGCTACAAACGCCTTGTAGTTCCTATGGCCAACACAATTGTTTATCCAGGCACAATGATGATCCTGTTGAAAAATTATGGCAAATTACCAGAGAGATACATTATTTAGCAAATAAAAAGGAATCCTTAAAAAGATAAAGAGGCACCCACCATCCTCAGAATACACCTTCTGCAGATACGGCAATGATGAGTCCTTGGAGGCTTGTATTCCGAACACTTATCACATTTCTTCTTAAGCAAACCCTGAATGTCAGGTATTCAACAATTTCTTAGATGATGAGTGAACAAACAATAAATAGGTACTACTATTTGCATACCTTACGTTAAAGTATATTCATAAGTTAGTAGAGTTATTGCTCCGGCGTAAAAGAACAACCAAAACAAAAAAATTACAAAAAGACTTGGGTGGGAATGCGATGGATAATGCATGAAATATGTTGAATTGAGTGACCACCTCATCTAAAAGTTCATACTATTACGGAACTCGCTCTTTTATTTACTTAAACGTGCCTTTAACACGATCTCTCACACGGAAGATTGAACTTCTTTTTTCAAACCAAGAATGTTGTAACTTTTCTGATGAGTAGTGGTGGGAGACTATGTCATGTTGAATTACGTAACCATCTTTTTTAAAAGTTTAATCCATTAGAGAATGAGCACTTTCTCTCTCCTGTGTGAATAGAAAATAGTGCTACACTCACACTATTTGTGTTTGCTTGCACCGAGAAAACAGAAGATATAAACATTAATCAATATATGTAATGCTACATATTCTTCAAAGGAATTTCGATTTCTTTTCCAGCCACACAGAGCACACCATGCAAATAGGTGTTTCCCACAATTTCTTTGCGTTCATTTTCACCTTGCATCCTCTCTATACTGCTAAGATCCCTACGACTATCCTGGGGTTATCCAATTTACTCCAAAGAGGTTCCGAAAAGACACTCCATACTCTGTCTTGGGCAATAATTGAGAAATACACCAATACCATAAAACCATTTTCTCTTATTACTTGATCAAAGGGAAAAAAAAAAACATAAAACCATTTCCTCTACTACCATCCTTGATCTTGCCACATTGTAGGAGTTGTAACAAATCATACAAAAGGTCTAAAATTACTGAGATTTCTCCTCCAATAAGCCAAAGCTTGGCTATAGAGAAAACCTTGTTGTCAGCGCAATGTAATCATATTCTCTTGGTCTGGCTATTGGACATCTTTTTCTTTTTTCCTAGTTATGTAACATCATATATGAAAATGTCTCAACCAATGTTGCTCGGACTCATCAAAAATGTCGACAGGTGCATGTCGGATCCTTCAAATGTAGAGCATTTTTAAAGGATCAACACGGATAAGGCATCATTTTTGGAGAGTCCGAGCAACATAGGCCTCAACATATAGCCGTCTGTGGTGATAACACGTTTCTTTTTCCTACTTTGCTTCCTCAGTAACTCCAACCCCACAACCTTATAATCAGAGGTTCTAGGGTCCCTACCACCCATGACGGAACCAAAATTTACACTAAGGGGATTCAAAATACAAGTAAATAAACACACGAAGACGCCAAGTGATTTCAACATTTACTATATATACATAAAAATAAATTTTGACCTTGTATATAGAGTGTATCAGACCTCACACTAGGCTACTTATCTTGTGGATATAAAATTCTGCCATTAACAGATAAGCAAATATCAATCATCATATATTGATACAAAAATACTATGCCCCTGTCAAATTTAGAACTTTATACCATTTGATGTAAGCTCCAACAACACTAATAGCTCTCAAAGAATCTATTTTTTATCAATTCACAAATTGATTTCAAGACTTTGTAGGAAAAACAAAACTGAATAAATACTTACAGATCTTTTGGATTCTTGATCTGAAGCTTCATGATCTTCAACATCAGGGATATATGAAAAAGGAACCCCACCTGGGTCTTTGAGAACACAAACAAAGAAACTGAATACACACAGAGAAGCCATGAAAGTGAAGAAAAAAGAGTGAAATTTCCCAGCTGAGGACTGTAAACTCAACAAATCATCCAAGACAATGAAAATTGTGAAATAGTAAAGAAACCCCACAACAATTAACACACATAGAATGTGAATTGACAGGAATTTCTTGAGCTCCATGGATGATGTTTTTTGGAGATGGAGAAGAGAAATGGAAGCTTTGAAATTTTATTTCCAGGTAATTCTTGAAGTTCATTTCCAGCTAATTTGGGCTTTAATTTGATAACAGGCCTTGAGCCCAAAAGATATCACCTTGGGTCATTTGCACTTTTGTCCCTATTTTGCGGTGGTCTTTAATTTTTATGACTTTTTTTACGAGACATAAGTTTATATTCTTATATTATAATATTTCACAAGTTATTTCTCGTGCCCTTAACCTATGTCTAGCTAGCAGGGGTGGAGCTAATAAGGGTTTAGGATTTTTATCTGAACCTCCTTCGACAGAAAATCACATTGTTTATATATGGTTAAAATTATTGTTTATGTGTGTGTATATATATAGTAGATGTTGAGGCCTCTTTCTGTTTCTTTATATGCTTACTTCTTCATATTCTGAACTCACTTAATGAAAATTCTAACCCAATCACTGTCGCTAGATATAAGTTCGATTTCTATGAGCAAAGTTAAAGTCTGATCATTTGAAGGGAAAATATTGCAACTACATGTGTGTTAGTATATTTACTAACTAGAAAGTTGGGTCACACCTATCCACACAACTTTTTTAGTATTTACGGGTAATTCAATGAATTTTTTTATTTATTTTTTTGTGTGTCTTAATCCATTAATTTTTAGGTGATAGGACTTTCTGTCATGAATTTTTGGGTGGTACGATTTTCTATCAATTTTTTTTATGTAACATCTTTACAAAACCAACTGTAATAATCTGGGAAAGAATTTTTATAGTCTCAACTTGATCCATATAAAATTTGTAGTATCTAAGGGTCACTCAACAAGAACTAGATTTTTTTTTTCGTTTTTCATGTATATAAGCTCATGATTTTTTTATTGGTATGACTTTTGATCATTTTTTCCACAAAATCTTTATAGAATCGTTCATAATGACTTGGAGAAGAATTTTTATACCCTCACCCTGGTCTACACGTTTTTTTTTTAAAGTATTTAGAGGTCACTCAATAGAAATTTGATAATTTTTTTCAATTTTTGAATATGTTAACCCATGAATTTTTTGGTGATATGACTTTCGACCTATTTTTTAGAAAACTTTTATAGAACCATCCGTAATTACTTAGGGAAGAACTTCTATAGTCTCGCCCTAATCCACCTAGGTTAATTTAGCATTTAGGGACCGCTCGACAGGAATTAGGCGACTTTCTTCATTTGTTGTGTGTTTTTTGTGGTGTCGATCTGATCAATTTTTCCACAAAATCTTTATAGATACATCCATAAGGACCTAGGGAAGAATTTCAATAGTTGTAATCTAATTCGTGAGGCATTTTTTTGCATTTAAGGGATATTTAACATAAATTAAATGTTTTTTTTTATTTTTTGTATGTGTTAACCCATGAATTTTTTGGTGCTATGGCTTTCGTTAAATTTTTTTGTGAAACTTTTATAGGAACATCAGTAAGGATCTGGAAAAGAATTCCAATAGATAGGCTTGATCCGCGGGCATTTTTTGGCATTTAAGGGTTACTCAATAGGAATTAGGCGATTTTCTCTAGTTTTCATGTATTCATGAATTTTTTGATGGTATTGCTTCCGATCAATTTTTTTTGCGAAATCATCACAAAATCATCTGTAAGGATCTGAAGAAGAATTTCAGTAGCCTCAGCTCAATCTACGGGGTATTATTTTGGCATTTAGGGGTCATCCAACAAAAATAGATGATTTTTTTTCGTGTATGTTAGCCCACGAATTTTTTTGGTGCCAGGGCTTCTGACTAGTTTTTAGGAAATTTTTTATAGAAACATCCATAACAACATCGGATATAATTCTAGTAGGGAGAACCTGTTTTTTAGGGTGTTTAGGAGCATTTTAGGGGCCACGCAAGAGGAATTAGGCGATTTTCTCAGTTTTTCATGTGTGTTAGCCCACATATATTTTAGGCACTAGAGCTTCGACCAGATTTTTCTGAAAAAACTATACTAAACCATCCATAATAATGTCAGGAATAATTCTAGTAGATTCGATCTGCTTTGTACGACATGATTTCTTATTTGATCACCAACACAGCTAGAGACATACTCAACTCATCAAAACTCAACATATTCACCATAATTCGATAACTGAAATAAAAAATTCAATGTCAATTAGATATTATGACATTACTAATCGTTTACTCATACTTTCAAAATCATTATTAGTACCAAAATTCTTTGAAAATTACATTATCACTATCTATAACTCTAAATTAGTCGATATTTGTCTTCTTTTTTTCCCAAATACAAAATTACTATCCGTCTCAAGCTAACTCTAAGTATCCCATACTGAAAACTGGTCTTACCTTATATAACCATCTTAGACCTTTTGTTTACATTAATGTCATAATCATCAACTTATCACAAATATTAATATGATGTCATCATTACAATATTGTTGACATCCTCCTCCTCCATCTTCATTTGTACTTCATTCTTAATTCAAAAAGTATAAATTTAAATAATTTATTCTAATAGAAATATTAATATCTCATAAATATACTATTAAAACTTGTGATTGATATAGATATTTCACATATATGATTATAAAACAAAAATGAGTAGGTTAGGGCAATCTAAAAAGTTCATAATGCACATAGTTAAAAGTGGGGTATATGATGTCCTAATCATGGCCAACAACTATACTATAGATTTATGAATCTTTAGGCTATATATGTTTAATCTTTTAATTTCTTGTAGGTATTACTTATTTCTTATTTTTCTTTTCTTGTTAATCATAAATTATAAGTAAGAAGTATCAGCAAAATCTTGAGAGATAGCAATATGTATAGTTTAATAATTTTCTGATGAAAAGATGTTCAAATAATCATCACCACCACTCTACCACCCTTGGCGCCCCCAAAATGCTCTCTAGCTAGGGGTGGGCATGGTATGGTATATACCGAATATCATATCGAAATCAAATTTTTTAATATCGTGGTATGGTTATTATGGTATTTGGTATGACTTATATTTTTTTTGGTATGGTATTTGGTATTTAAAAAATAAATACCAAAATACCATATACCATACCGAAATATATATATATATATATATTAAATTTCATAAAAGTGTTAATTTTTAAGTACTACATGTCCAATTGTCCACAAAGCC
>JBCEWC010010780.1:0-17325 GCA_038996855.1 Solanum aculeatissimum
ATGCCCGCATACTTAGTGCTTAATTGTGCTAACCCATATTCTTGTCTACATGTTCTAACCATGTAGGGACCGAGGGTTATATATACATTCTACCGGACGATGCTTGATATCTTGTTGAAGACTTGCTAGTGGTGAGTCCTCTTGTTCAAAGGCAATAGCCACCGTCTATCTACAACTTTATTTTATGTATTTACTTTCAATGTCTTGAGGGTGAGCCTTAAACTTGTCAAGGCTCCGCTCATCTATGTAGACACATTGTTGGACAAAATCTATACTCTTGTACGTTGGCTTGTATGTTGGATATTTGGTCATGTAATACGATTTCTATTTAGCGTGGCTTATGATCATGTTCTCTTGTTATTCTATTGATTTGAATGATGGGTATTGTGAATGATTGTGCTATGTGTATACATGCTTGTCCCATCTCCGACATTTGTCCCCATAGCTTGAGTCCCAAGTGTGTAATTCAGTAGAGCTTACATGTAATATGTTTAGCTTCCACGTTTCTGAACCGATGATGTTTGTAATGATGCTATGACGGGTTGATCGAGGGTTTTCGGGTCCTCTTTCTCCATGTCACATCTAGGCCCCCTATTCGGGTTATGACAGGAACCAACAAGTGGACAGTGCTAGATGGGAAGCGGAGGCGGACATGATAGAGCGATACCCCTATCTTTCCCAATCTACTCAAGCCTAAGGTACTAGGTTCTATCCTTTGTAATGTTCCTAATTTTTTAAATTTTAGAGTTTCATTACATTGCATCCATACATTACCACAAAAATTATTTGAATGATGTTTTGACATGAGTTTTAAATGGATTTGAAATGATGCATATTCCGTTATAAGTTATGATGAATGTATTTCTTTCTTGATTGACTTCGTTAAGTCATGGTCTATTTCATTCGAGAATGAATGTTCCCAAGGGGGAGATGATGTAATGACCCAAAAATTTTCAAACTTCGTACTAGTGGATCAAGGTCCATTTTGAACTTGTTATGGATGTGGAGTGATAATCGTGGATTCTATTTGTGTGGTCGTATTCAAAGGAATTCGATTAGTGGAGTTTGTATGGAACCCTGTGGGAGGGCTGACTTTGAATGGCTATATCTCTTCGAACGAGATGAATTGTAAGGGCTATCACGTATCAAAATGAATCTCTTTGAGTTATCTTCGCAACGCAACTAGTTTTGCTCAATTCGGAGTCTAGATGAGGAAGTTGTGGCCAATACAATGAGACTGCCCGTGTATGGAAGTGTTCTAGAAAGGGAGGGCTAAAATGTCTAAGGAAAGGCTACACGGAAGGGGCCACGAGCTGTGGGAAGGCTCATGACCCGTGAGGGGCGTCCGTGGGTTGATCAAGAAAGTGGGGCTAGGTAAGGGCCCAAGGCCGGAACCAAGTGAAGTTCCACAGACCACTTCACGGTCTGTGTGACGCCTCACAGTCCGTAAAGGCCCCCGTGGAGTGCTCCAGAGACTCATGAGACCCCAGGGCTAGGACTCTGGAGTAAGTGAGGCTCCACAAACCAGTGTACGGTCCGTGTGCAGCTTTACGGACTATGAGTCCTGTCGTGAAGTGATCAAGAAAGTCTCCTAAGATTTCAAGTCAAGGCGTGAACCAAGTGAAGTCACACGGTAGGGTTCACGGTCCATGAAACACTACACGGACCGTGTAGATGCTTTAATCAGTTACTGTTTCAGTTATCTCCTCCATTTCATTAATGGTTAAATGGTAATTTTAATCATTCCTAGGGCTATTTTAGCCTTTCTAAGTTCTCCTAAAAACCCTAAATTGAACCCTAAATCTCTTTAATTCATTTAATCTCTCAATTTCTCTCCTAAAATTCTCTCAATTTCTCTCATCCACCAACGAATACCAAGCTTGAAATAGGGGGAAATTCAAGTTCCTATCAGAATCTTCTCAACCTTCTTGTTAAACTCAAGGTATGTTGGTTTGATTCATCGTTTCTCTTCTAACCATGAAGACCCAAAATCCTTTTCTCAATTTTTTGTTAAATTATGATTTTTCACGAAATGGGTTTTGAATTAAGAATGATTTAGTGCAATTGAAGTGTGGGCTGTAATTATTTAATGATTTTAACGTGAATGAAGCCCCTATTTGATGAATTACTTTGATTCAAGATGGTACAAGATTGCATGTCCCCTTACTATTTAATTTATGCATGGGTAATGTTAAATTGAGGTTTAAATAGATGATTTAACTATGAATTTCTTATGGGTTCTTCTTGAATTGGATTTAAATTATGAATTCTAATACCCATGTTATTCTCATCATCAATCATGGCATTTGCATACATGAACATGGATTTCAAGGAAGTTATGATGTGGGCTAAGAACCAAATGTGTTTATGACTATGATTTTGATCAAGTATGGGTTATGACCAGAATGTGATCACAAAATGTCTATGATATGGCTCTTTTAGCAACCATGGGTGTTTACACTAATATGATATGATATGACAAGTATGGAGCTACTCTTATGCATAAAGTTTGACATGAAAGCATAATTGGCATTTGAGCCCAATGAAGCATGATTTGAAATGTATTTGGCCTTTGGCAACTATGCATAAAGGGAAAAGAAGTGACTTGGCCTTTAAGCCTAAGTATGGATAATTATAATGTTAAGTGTTTCCATTCCATTTTGAAAGCATGTATATGTATATGTATTCTTGTGGGATGACGACTTAGTACCTAGAAGGATTAGAGTACTAAGTGGGCTATCCACAAGGGTCCCACTCCTTTCCCAAAACTATGTGCCAACATAGCTTATGCTACCAAAATAGGAGGCCCATAAGGTATGCTATGATATGATATGATATGATATGACATGATATGTTATGGAAATCCTTCTGAAATTACCGAGTTGTAAGGAATGTGGTCATCACACCAAAATGACCAGGTCGTAAGGTGTGATGTAGATTACCTTTGGCAAGTAATCTTCTCACATCCGATGGGAGGCCTCATCGGGAAATTTCATGTTGTAGCTCACATGAGTTTGAATGTCGGTTATGGTCACATCCCCGATACTATAAGCATTATGGCATTTCATGCATTATGGATTTCATGGCATATTGATATACTGTCCTTTCCTATATTCTTCTTCTATGTATGTGCGCTTGCCATATAGCTTGGTCATAGGCTTATGTTCATATGCATTGCATACCCGCATACTTAGTGCATTATTATGTGCTAACCCATGCTCTTTGTCTATATGTTCTAACCATGTAGAGACCGGAGATGAATTCTTTCCACCATTGGACGTTTAGTGAGCATTTGAAGTGTTACTTGTGGTGAGCCCTATATTCCAAGGGCAATATCCAATTTCATCTACCTTTGTCTTTATTTTATGTTTCTTTACTTTATGACTTGAGGGTAAGCCCGAAATATGTTGAGGCCCCGTCTTATCTTATGTAGAGGGGTTGTTGGATATATCGACTCTATTGAATGTTATGCTATGTGATACTTGTAATGGTATGGCTACCTATCTTATGTGATGGTATCTTATGTTATGTGTCTGTTTCCATTTATGTTCTTATGATATGATTGTCTTGGGAATGTGCTTATATGGAAAGTCCCTAACCCTGCTTGCTCCCATAGCTTGAGTCATACTTACTCGCTCGTTAGAACGTAATTACTATGAGCTACGTGATTCATGTGTATCCCATTCCCGGAAACATCCCCATAGCTTGAGTCCAAAGCCCCAGAATCCCTTAGACTTATATGTTATTTGTTTATTATACGCGCTTTTGAACCGATGTTGAGTGTGATGATGCTATAATGGCTTGATCAAGGACTCTCGGGTTCTCCTTCACCATGTCACATCTAGGTCCTACCTTTGCGTCGTGATAACATAACATAAGATACCATCGCGAACATAGATAGTCATATCATTAAACTCAACACATAGCATGACGTACAGTAGAGTTTGATATGTCCAACAATGCCTTTACATAAGATGAGATGGGGCCTCAACATAATCCGGGCTCACCCTCAAGTCTAAGATAAAGAAACATATAATAAATACATAAGGTAGATGAAAGTGGGTGTTGCCTTTGGAGTATAGGGCTCACTGCATAATATAATAAACAACACATAAGTCTAAGGGATTTCAGTGCTTTGGACTCAAGCTATGGGGATGTTGCCGTGAATGGAATAAGCATGAATCACATAGTACATAGCGATTATGTTCTAAGGGGCATGTAAGAATGACTCAAGCTATGGGGGCAAGAAAGGTTAGGGACTTTCCACATAAGCACATTCCCAATCCAACAATCACAATGACATAAGCGAAAAAAAAAAGCATAACATAAGATACCATCGCCGAACTTAGATAATCATATCTTGAAGTCAACACATAGCATGACGTATAGTAGAGTTTGATATGTCCAACAATTCCTTTACATAAGATAAGATGGGCCCTCGACATATTTTGGGCTCACCCTCAAGTCATAAGATAAAGAAACATAGAATAAAGACATAAGGTAGATGAAAGTGGGTGTTACCCTTGGAGTATAAGGCTCACCAAGAGCAACAACTTCAAGTTCTCCAACTAAACGTCCAATGGTGGAAGAAAATCACCTCTGGTCATGGTTAGATCATATAGACAAAAAGTATGGGTTAGCACATATAATGCACTACGTATGCGAGTATGCATTGTACGTGAACATGATCCTACAACAAGACTAGATGACAAGGGCACACATTGGTATAGAAGGAATGCACATTGCCAAGGGAGTAGATATCATAACAATATACCATGCCATGTTGTGATGCATGAATGCAAACCTACATATCATAGCGAGGATGTGACCTCAACCAAAAACATGAGAGACCAAGCGAGCTACTATTTGGAATTGGACTACTTTCCAGGTAGATCCCAATCACCCTAAAAATAGGGATAACAAAGCAAGTCATCCCATCAAGAGAGAAATCCTATGTTGGCACATGGTTTAACGGAAAGGAGTATGGACCTTTGTAGATAGTCCACCCCGACTCCAATACCTCGGTGCTAAGTCTCATCCCACGGGAATACATATACATATACAAGCCTTCAAAAAGGAGATTCGACATTTCATTCAAAACAATGCATAATTGGGCTAAAATCCAGCAAGAGTTTCCAAGACCAATGCAATAGGAGTAGCTCATTCTACATATCATATCATGTCAAATTGTTTTAAAAACCCATAATTTCTCAAAGATCCATAACATACACTTTATGTGATCACATTTAGTCAATTCCCATGTCTTTACAAAAATTAAGTCATATCATAACATGAGAGTCAAGCCCTTTATCAAGAGTTGCATAAAATCAAGCTTTTCATTCTCATGAATGAAATGAATGGATGATTAAGAGTAGCATGGGTATTGGATATCAACGTTTAAATAATGAATACAATAAGTTCATATCCACAGCATAATGAAATCATCAATTTAAAGTAAAAATCTTAATACCATACTTGAATTGAAGAACCAAGGGGACATGCATTTTTGAAGTATTGTGAAATCAATGGAATTCATCAATTAAGGGCACAATTCATTTTGAAATTAATAATTTAATACAGCCCACACTTCAACTTAAGTAAATCATTCATAATTTTAAAGACCCATTTTAAAGAGAAATAAAAAAAAATTCAAATTCAAGAAAAAGGTTTTTGGGTCTTCATGGTTGAAAGAGAAATCATAAATCAATTCACATACCTTGAATTAATCAAGAGAAATAATAAGGTTCTGAAGAAGAATTGAATTTCCCCCAATTTCCAAGCTTGTCTTCAATGGAGGTGGAGAGAAAATTGAGAGAAAACTTTGATGAGATTCAAGAGATTGAATGAATTAGGAGTGATTAGGGTTCAATTCAGGGGTTTTATGAGGGTTTAAAAAGACTAAAATGTCCCTAAGATTAACTAAAATTACGATTAAACCATTAATGAAATGAGAAGAAAAAACTGATATAATTGCTGATGGGGATAGCTTCACGGTCCATGTAGAGGTTCACGTACCGTGAACTCAACCTTGAAGCCATACTTGGCTTGTGTGTTGGCTTGAATTCTTGGGGACTCTCTGGACCACCTCACGGATGCACTCACGAGCTATGAGGCATCACACGGACCGTGAAGTGGTCCGTGGAGCCTCACTTGGCTCGAAGCCTTGGTCCAACATCTAGACCACACTTTGGATCTCCCCACGGACGGGCTCACGGGCTGTGAACCCCCATACTGTCCGTAGTCCTTCCGCGAGGCCTTGCCTTAGCCAACTTTGTCCTTCCCTTTTGCAGAACGCTTTTGTGCACAAGCAGTCTCACCGTAATGGCCATAACCTCCACATCTGAACTCTGAATCGAGTGAGACCAATTGCGTTGCGAAGATAACTCAAAGAGATTTATTTCAATAGGTTGTAGTCCACATAATTTATCCTGTACCAAGAGATATAGCCATTCAAAATCAGCCCTACCACACGACCTTGCACAAAACCATACCAACGTGATTCCTTTGAACATGGCCACATGAGTACGTCCCATGATGGTCACTAGCCAACCAAAACAAGTTCAAAATAGACCTTGATTAACCACTACAAAGTTTGAAAATTTTTGGGTCATTACAATAATCGTGAGCACCTTGATGGATTGTCGGCCAATAGTATCTGCACTGTAAGATTTTGTATGTTATTTGTGCTCCACTATGATGCCCACCTACCAGTGATGAGTGGCACGCCTCTAGGATACTCATCATCTCTACCTGTAGAAACAACGTCAAATAATTCCATCAGCAAATACACAGAACAAATACGGATCATCCCAAAAGAACTTCTACATATCTGACATGAACTTGCAACGCTAATAAGTGCTCATATCAGATGGCACAATATCATTGACCAAATAGTTTGAAATGTCCAAAAACCATGGTATTAAGTTATGTGATATTGCTAGTACTTGCTCATCAGTAAAGGAATCATCTGTCTCTACCCTATTATCGAACTTTACCATAGCCTCTTCCTCCAGTCTGGAGCGATGGTCTGCCACCTACTTTTCTCTCCCCTTTCAATTGGTCACTTCAAAGTCAAACTCTTGGAGAAGGGAATCCATATAATACTTCTTGGCTTCACTTCCTTCTTTGATATCAGGTATCTCAATGCCGAGTGATTTATGTGGACAATGACCTTAGTTCCCAAAAGATAGGATCTGAACTTTTCAAAAGCAAAGACAACTACAAGCAACTCTTGCTCTGTGACAGTATAATTATTTCTGTGCTAGATTCAGAGCTTTTTTGGCATAGTATATAAGATGCAAGATTTTCTCATGATGTTGTCCCAACACCACACCCACTGCAATTCCACTTACATCACACATGATTTTAAATAGTTTGGACCAGTCTAGAGCAATGATGATAGGAGTTGATATCAACTTTTACTTCACCCCTTCAAATGATTTGACGCATGCATCATCAAACATGAATTTAGTCTCTTTTTCCAGCAGCTTGCATAGCGGGTGTGCGATCTTTGAAAAGTCCTTAATAAAACACTTGTAGAATCTTGCATGGCCTAGAAAGCTTCTCACCCCTTTCACTGAAATAGGTAGGGAAAGCCTCTCGATCACCTCCACCTTAGATCTGTCAGCCTCAATGCCTTTTCTAGAGATCCTGTGTCCTAGCAATATGCCTTCCTTGACCATAATGTGACATTTCTCCCAGTTTAGCACTAGATAATATTTTTCACACCTTTGCAGCACGGCACACAAATGTTTTAACCAAAATTTGAAGGAGCAACCCATCACATTAAAGTCATCCATGAACACTTCAATTACATCTTCCACCATGTTAGAGAAGATGGACATCATAAATCTCTAAATGTTGTTGGTGTATTACATAGTCCAAATGGCATCCTCCTGAATGCAAAGGTTCCGTATGGGCATGTAAATTTTATTTTCTCTTGGTCTCCTGGGGTAATGTAGATCTGATTGCATTCAGAGTAACCATCGAGAAAGAAAAACTAGCCTTTTCCTACCAATCTGTCAAGCATTTGGTCCATGAACGACATTAGGAAATGGTCCTTACCAGTTGAAGCATTAAGTTTGTAGTAGTCTATACAAACCCTCCATTCAGTGACTGGTCGCATAGGAATTAACTCATTGCATACATTAGGGACTATCGTGGTGCCGCCCTTTTTTAGAACATACTGGACTGGGTTGACCCATTAGTTGTCGGCTATAGGATATATTACACCAGTGTCCAACCATTTGATAATTTCTTTCTATACAACATCCTGCAAAGTTGGGTTAAGCCACCGCTGGTGTTCCATACTAGGCTTGTACCCCTTTACCAATAGGAATTTACGAGTACATATTCCAGGTAGGATGTCAATGATATCTGCAATTGTCCATGCGATAGCCTTCTTGAATTGCTGCAAAACTGCTACTAATGCCTGCTCCTGCTGCGCTGTGAATTCTGATGACACTATAACTGGTAGTGTGTTGTTAGGACCCAAGAATGCATTTTTCAAATGGGGGAGAAGATCTTTCGACTCCAACTCTGGTGGTGACTCGATGGAAGACTTTGTGGGTGGTGACTCCCAACTCTTTAAGTCCAGAGCCTAATTTTCCTCTAGGGGTGACCCTGAAATTCTAGAGCTTGAACGGTCTTCTCATAGTTTGGGATGCCATCACTGCTAAAATTCATTAACACTGCTCCCAAAGGGTCAATACCCAGCCTCTCTTCTATCAGCACTTCAAGTTCGTCTTCATCATCCCCTTGGTCCAGATTAACCTAAACCATCCTTAGCTATACCTACTTCCTGTAATGACACAATGACACAAAACAACATAACATACAGAAGATAAGGAGTAATCTAGCAAATTATAGTGTGCTAATCAAGTCTAGTCGTATGTGAGACCCCGTGATTCTCGTCTTTCAAAATATACATATTATGGCATGTTGTATAATACATATATGAATCTGGACAGAACCTAAGGGTAATAAGGCTGCAAATAGGTGGTAATATCAAGGTATTAAAGTTTTAAGTCAAAGGAATCCCCAAAATGCATATTCAGGATTAGAGAGATGGCCCAAGTGGCATCTCGCCCTTTTCGAAAGATTTAAATTGCGTTTCACTTCTCGGATAAGACTAAGAGTGCATAATTTGATAATAATGGAATTTTAAGAGGTATTTTAATATCCCAAAGTTCATATGTTAAGTTTCGGAGTCAAGGAAGTTGCAAAATAAAGTTTGTCCAAAGTTACCATAAGCCTCTTTAAAATGTCCTTAAATTTGGGTCAAATGTATCAGACTATATCTCCCAAAATATAAGGACTTAGAAGGTCAATGACCTATCCAACTGAAGGTATACAAGTATAGTTTTCAACACATAAAACCGAGTATCAATCCGACCTCAGAATATAAAGTTATGAGGGTTTTACCACGTCTGCCCAAGCAAGAAATTGGGTCATGGGCCAGGTCGGGTCAAGCACAACTATATGTCGGCTATTTTGATGTTTTAAAGGTAAAAATGCATCATTTTCATCCCAAAACAATTCAAAAACTGAAGAGATATCTCCCATAAGGTCCCTATGTGATTTAGGTAAGTTCTTCGCGTTTTTACCATTAAAATTCACCTGTGTGCCTAGAAATGTGTGCCTTATGCTTTGCGATTTTTTCCCTCTTATTAGATGTGTTTGGGGTTGTTTTTGTACTGTGAAAATGTGGTGTTCGTTCTGGACATTGTATGTTTGCAGCTGCTTTGTTTAGGTAATCATTTTGGGACTCTTGTACGACCATTTTTACGAAGTTCTATGGATGTTTCCCTGTGTAAATGCTATATGGAAGATCTAGTTATTAAGTTCAATTTATGGACTATTTGTAGGTATTTTTAAGCTACGAATATATAATCTTTGTGAAGCTTAGGACGTCGGGAACAACTTTTGTGAAGGAACTTTGGGCATTCGAATGTTCGTTTGAAAATTATGTTAAGGCTAAGCTTCGTCCTTTCTTTTAGCACAAAATCTGGGAAATCCCTAAAACATCAAATGCAATATTTTACTATTCTGTTGCTAGAAAGACCTTCTGTAAAAGTCATTGGGATCATACCTGAATTATCTTCATTACGTTATTAGGTTGGCATTCCATTCATTCGCTTAAACTGGACATTCAATATCTATATATCAATTTATTGGTTTTCTTGACTACTTATCCTTACGTTGAGGTATTTCTCTTTTTGGTATGGTGTCAATAAAAATTAAGGCAGATTACGAGGAGAATGTAGTATTCATAATCAGTCCTTCTTCCATACTAAAACTATAACTGAAGCACTTAGAGAGTAACACATGTATTTCCAATAATCTCCAATATAATGGTCCTATTTTAAACTACTAATGCATTTGATTCTTTTAAAATACTTTCTTTTACTAATTGACATGCAACAAAGTATAAGCATTATGTGAAGCACATTTATGAACATTCTCATAATTAAGGCCTCATTCTAAATATTGAGTTAAATTTTCAAACTTATTTGAAAGACATGTAAGATCCCACACGCCATAAGTATATGTTACAATAGTGATTATAATGTTATGAAGATAAGTGTACCAATAAGCCAAGATTGGCTAAATTTATGTTATGGCCTATAATGTGCATTCATAATACATTGCACATTACGCATAGACTTCGAGCTATAATCGGAGGTATAGGGCCTATTTTCCCAACAGACTATATATATGTATATGATACGGATGGCCACAGGTTCAGAAATATGATGTCGGGTAGCTCCCAGAAAGGATCATCATTGCTAGTATTTGGTTGGGTATGTCATGCATTTGCATCTATATATATGTATTTATGACATGATATTACTCGAGCATAACATGCATATTTGATCACTAGGAGGTTGAGTATTGGCCAGGAAGGTTACCTGAGTCTTGGTTAAAGTTAGAATTTCTATTGCCCTTTTTACTATAATTATCTATACTTTCACTTTCTACCTCACATACCAGTACATGTTCATTTGTACTGACGTCTTGTTGCCTGGGGACGCTGCATTTTATTTTGTGCGTGTAGGTTTGGATCGTGATTCTGATTGACCCCTCCACTAGGAGCCCAGTTCGTTGTGAGTTAGTAAGCTCCACCTTTTCCTAGAGCTTCACTGGATGCTTACTTTTTGTTGTACAGTTAGGTATAGCTGGGGCCCTCTTTCGGTAGTGTTAGTGATTCTCTTAGAGGCTATTGTGGAGAAGTTATTTTGGGTTGGTTCTCTTGTGCCTTTTTGTCTCCGATCATAGGATTGGCATGTATATATAGTGTGTGACTGTACCTCTATTGTTGCAGCCTTATCGGCTAGCCAGTACTTTATCATTTTTGTTTACCTATCCTAATGTGCTTAGTTTACTATTAAGCAGGTCATGACCCAAATGGTCCAGGCTTAGTTTTTCAGATATTATGTTGCTCGATCTTTTGGCCCCTATTTAGTTAATTAGCATGTTTAATGGCTTACTCGGCCAATGATGGTTTCGAGTGCCAGTCACACCTCTCCTTCTTTTAGAGCGTGACACCGTATTCCACGGCAACAACACCATTAAATGCTCTCGACTTTGCGCTTATGCTTAGCACACACCCCTACTCAGGAGGTTTTGAAGCGATCATACTCAAGAATTTAAACCTAACATAATTAGGATCGATCCCATGAGGAATATGGTAGACCCAAGATTAGAACACTTTCTGTAATTTGACTAGATATACTCTAATATCTCGCAGAACCAAAGAAAATAAAAATGACTAAAATGTAAAAAAGGGGGATTTGCGATATAAGTAAACCCTAAATTACAATAGCAGATTGTTTGTAATCATTAGAGAAACTGACTAGGGTGACGTATTCCCCATGACTTCCTAACTAAGTATTTTTGGATACTCGCAACTCTTGTCTAGTGTGTAGGTGTAGGACAGTAAGTTCGGTTCTCCTAAATCATTTATCGGGCATCTAGGTGAATTTCATCACATTACTGGATCGGTTTCTGTGATGTGGCGTTACTAACCCTTACTTTTTATCCCAGACTAAAACTACTATCTTTAGTAGCCTGATTAGTTAAGAAATAGTCAATCAACCTCTGTTAATTACTTCTTTTCCTATTCGTCACCTCATGGATTGGGAAGGTGATGCTAGGCGATTTCTAATGTAGGCCTCCGTTAACATTCAGTTAAATTGAAGAAGTTAATGAATACAACCAAATCACTATTCAAGAAATTACAAGTAATCTAATTTATCTTAGCTAGTGTGGCATGGTTCCCACAACCCTAGTATTGGACTTAGCCACGCATCCTTGTTGTTTGATCAAAAATCATGTCAGAAGAATACATAATTAAATAACTTACCCAACAAGAACTGATGAATTAAATTCAGAATCTCAATGAAATTGCAAACTTGAATTAATTAAAAATCACAAAAGATGTTCACAAGTATTTTTCTCTTCGTTCTCTTGCTAATCGTGATATTTGTTTTTCTGATGATTATAAAAAAAACCTTAAAAAACTATTTATAGTACTAAAAACACAATGCTGAAATGAAATAGGACAACTGTGTCGGCACTCGTCACGAGCATACTTTACGGCCCGTAAGACAGTTCACAGCCCATGAGTCGGGGTCTCTTGGAATGTTGTTGAAGCTACTGGAACTTTGTACGAAACTTTCTTCACGAGTCGTGAAGTCTTTCATAACCCGTGAAGGGTTTTGTCTGAATCGCATTCAGAAACTCTTCACTTTCTGCTTCTTCAACCTACGACCTCACTCTACAACCCGTATGTTGTCTACGACTCGTGCCCTGGTCTCATAGAGTGGAACTCCATTTTCATCCCCCTATTGGAAGCATAAACGAAACCCCCTCTATGACTCGTGGAATGATCCACGACCCGTAAAGGGTCTCGTAAATTACCAATTTGGTTGGCAACCCTGAAATCCTACAAAAATAAACAAAAACAATTATTAAATCTACTAACATCACTTTGAGAACGCACAAAATACCAATTTTCTAAAGAATACAAAATTGCTACATTAGTTAAGGAGATGGATATCACCCACCTAATGACTTCTGTTGAATAAATCAAAGAGAAGAGGCTTTGGGAGAGGGAGTGGGAGTCCAAGAGGGCTCGTTTTAATGGTGGGAATTATCCTCACCAAAGGAGTGGTAGTGACAAGTTCCAAGGTTTCCAAAATCAAAGTAGCAAGGATCCACAAACACTCCTCCCCGGATGTCCAAGGATAAACGGGTTGCTCCAAAACCCCAAATCCCTACTTGCCCCAAGTGTAGAATATCCCACAAGGGGGAATTATTAGCCGGGTCCAATGTTTTCTTCACTTGTGGGAAGCCCAGCCACTATGGCAAGTATTGCAGGAGCAAAGGCACAAATCCCCAAGGCCAAAAGGGTCAAGCTTAAGGCGCCCAAAGGACCAACTGATTTTATGCACTTCATGGTTGCCAAGAGGTCGAAGAAGCTCTAAATGTGGTTGTCGGTATGTAGAGAGTTTTTTATTATGATACATATGCACTTTTAGACCTGGGAGCAAATTTGTCTTTTGTAACCCTATTCCTTGCATATAAGTTCCATGCATATCCTGAAGTTCTCCATGAACCCTATGCAGAGAGTAACCCCATAGAGGATTCCATCATAGCTCGAAAAGTCTATAGAAGTTGTCCCACTTTTATCTTGCCTTAAGTGATTCTATATGACTTAGTAGAGCTTTTTATGGTAGACTTATATGTTATTCTTGAGATGGATTGGTTGCATTCCTCTTATGCTTCCACTGATTGTAGAACTCGTATGGTCGAATTTCAATTCCTTAATGAGCCAATTCTTGAATGGGAGGGTAGCAACTCTTCATGTAGGGGTTGGTTCATTTCCTTCTTGAAAGCCCATAAAATGATTTCCAAGGGGTGAAGGGGTTGTTTAATTTGCTTCTTGAAAGCCCATAATTGAGTTCCCTAATGTCTTTCTGAATAAGTTATCAAGTATTTCCCTCGAGAGAGAAATAGACTTTGACAGAGATCTCCCACCCGATATTCAGCCTATCTCAATCTCTCCATATAAAATGGCTCCTGCTGTGTTGAAGGATTTGAAAGAGAAACTAAAAGATATGTTGGAGAAAGGTTTTGTTTGGCCTAATCGATCTCCATGGGGTGCCTCTGTGTTGTTTGTGAGAAAGAAAGATGGGTCACTCCGTATATGCATTAACTACCAACAATTTAATAAGGTCATTATTAAGAATAAGTATCCCCTCCCGAGCGTTGCCTATTTTGGAGTCTTTCATTTGAATAACCTTATAGGTCTAGCTCATTTTGGAGACTTGCATTTGAATTACCTTACGAGCATTTCCCATTTTGAAGGCTTGCATTTGAATCACCTTTCAGGCCTTTCCCATTTCAAATACTTGTGTTTGAATCACCTTACGGTCCTTGCCCATTTTAGAGACTTGCATTTCAAAGGAACATCATAAAACATCATCAAGTCATCATCATGCATATTGGAACTTAAGAGCCAAAATTACATTAATTCAATCATGATTGCATGCATAGAAATAACTTATTCATAACTTGTACATGATAGTGTATGCATACAAATAGATGTTTAAAGAGAAATGATAGCCATTATAGTAATCATAATCATGTCATAATCATAATTGCCTTGAAACCATGTTCATAACCATAATTGGTAACCAAAACCATAGCCAAACTTTATGAAAAGCCTTGTTCATGTATGCTCATGAAATAAGATGTGAGAGTAAAGCATGGGTACATTAAATCCAATTTTAAAACATGATAATGGGATTGAAACATGCATAATTCATGAAAAAATAAATATTTGAATCATACTTGAAATCACCAATGCATGAAACCATAGTTTAAAAGGACATGCAATTTCAAAATTCATAGAAACCATGTAAGCCATTGGTATAAGACTTAATTCATGCTTAAATCATTATTCAATAATGAACCATATGATAATTCCACAAATTCGAAGTCAAAACATGAAAATTATACTTGGGTCATACTTTAAAGTTCATGAAAAAGATAAAAGAGATTTTGGACTCCAACGTTGAATTGAAACTAAGCATGAATCCACACATACCTAGCTTAGATTGAGGAGTTTGAGATGAATTGAACTTGACCTTAAAACCCCACTAGAAATCCTAGCTTGAATCCTTGAACGAGAGGCTTGAGAGTTTTTAAGGACATAGATGTTTGAGAGACTAAGTGTTAGACTTGATGAGAGTGTATGAAATGACTAAGGACTAATATAGGGGTGTAAAGGAGTGACTATAAGTCCCAAAATGGCTTCGTTTTAGGGGAAAATGCCAAAACTATCCCACTTAAAATAGGGAAAAAGTGACCAGGGGTGCATTATACGGAACCCCCTTCAGGTCGTGGTGTGCACCATGGACCGTGAAGGGGTCCATGGTGTGAAAAATGGGGAAAATAGTGGGGGTATTATTAAGGGAACCCTCTACGAGACACGTCATATCTCATGGGGTGCACCACGGACCGTGGTGTGCTCTATGGAGGGCATACCTTCATGGCCCCAAAAAGAATCAAGGTGACCTCCACAACGCCCTTCACAGTCTGTGGAGTGCTTCACGAGTTGTGAAGGGTCCTTGGAGAGCACTTTAGGCCAAAATCCATTCGAAATGTATTTCCAAGCAATGTTATGGTCTTACGATACCCAGGTCCTTATAATTTAGGTGCTAGATGATATGCTCTGGGCATGTGTTGATGACTTTGGTGCTACGTGGGATTAGTATTTTCCCTTAGTAAAGTTTTCTTACAATAACAGTTAACATTCTAACATCCAGATGGCTCCTTTTGAGGCCTTATATGGCCGGAGATGTAGATCACCCATAGCTTGGTTAAATTCTGCTGCACTAGATAGCCTTGATATTGACATGCTTAAAGATTCCATGGAGTAAGTTCATTTGATTCAAAGTCAGTTACTGACAGCCTAAAGTCACTAGAAAAGTTATGTTGATAGACGTGTTCGACCCTTGGAGTTCGTGGAGGGTGATCGGGTTTGGTTGAGGATTTTACCTATGAAGGGTATCATGAGGTTTAGGAAGAAGGAAAAGTCCATCCCTAGGTATATTGGCCCTTTTTAGATTATAGAGAGAGTGGTTGAGGTGGCCTATAGACTTGCCTTGCCACCTAGTTTATCTTTTTTGCATCCAGTGTTCCATGTCTCTATGCTATGGCAATATATTCCATATGAGTCTCATGTGATATCTATTTATTTGATAGAGTTGGGTCTTCATTTAACTTATGAAGAGGAGTTAGTGTCTATCTAAGATAGACATCTCTAACAGTTGAGGACTAAGGAGATAGCTTCGGTAAAGGTTCAGTGGTGACATCGACCCAAGAAAGAGGCTACTTGGGAGATAGAGTCTGATATGCAGACCCACTACCTTTACCTTTTTTAGACTCCAGGTATGTTCCTTCCTCTATGTTCAAAGATGAATACGATTTTTAGTGGTGGACTATGTAATGACACTGAAGGTCATTTTTTACTTCTTTGATAAAATTACCCTTTTACCCCTCTCATTAATAGTCTCGAGTCATGTTAGATTGATTTTAAAAGTTACTTTTTCAGAATTTTTTTAAAAGTTGAGATTTTTGCCAAAGATTGAATTTTTGAGATTTGAATAGCCTAATTTTTAAATTTTGAGTAATTTTAAGATTCGAATCTCAAAATGGAATTTCATCAATTTTATTAGTTTCAAAATATGGAAATTAGACTAGAAGATTTATCGAAATCAGATTTAGAGTTGTGACATGGATTTTAGGTTTGGAGTTAGAAATTGAGTTAAAGTTCGAGTTTGGTTTGACTTGACATTGGTCAACATTTTAAGTTTTGATGCTCGGATTGGTTTTCTAATGGCTCCAATAGTCTTTGGAGTTCATTTTCATGTTAAACAAAGCTTTGCCTTTGTTTTTTAGTAATTTGGTATCACTTTGATATTTCAAGTGGCCTGAGCTAGATTTAAGGCGCTTAATTGAGTTTTGGGTCAAAGAAGCCTCGCATTCAATTTTCGCCTATTTCATTGAGTGTGGAACGTCTATTTAGTGAGGTTGCATGTATGGTTTATGTGTATCTGATTCTAAATGAATTTCAAGGGTTGATTTTGAGTCCTGAAATTTCTTGAAAAACGTTTTTTTGATCTACTGCAGGCCTCGCTATAGCAAAGCCTAGTAAGTGACCTTGCTATAGTGAAGCCTACTTGTCACGACCCGGATAGGGGCCTAGATGTGACATGGCGAAAGAGGACCCGAAGACCCTCGATCAAGCCATCATAG
>JBCEWC010010781.1:0-17324 GCA_038996855.1 Solanum aculeatissimum
TGAAAGGGTTGTATTGGTGGCATGGTATGAAAAGAGATGTGGCTAAATTTGTGTCGGAATGTCCTAATTGCCAACAATTGAAAGTTGAGCACCAAAGGCCCGGTGGCTTGACCCAAGATATTGACTAAAATTACTAAAAGACAAAATAAATTTTACAAAAATAAAAGAAAATTTAGAGAATGGGCCAAAATAAAAGACTTACAAGAAATTATAGAATAAGAAGTTTGTTCAGAATTTCTTAACACATTTTGGGAAAGAAAAAAACAAGTTGTTGAGTTACCCTATATAGAGGGATTTGCTGAAAAGTTTATACCCACTAAGGCAAGACCCATTCAGATGAATGCCGAATTAGTAGAGTATTGCTAAAAGGAAATTAATGATTTACTAACCAAAAAAATTATTAGACCATCCAAATCACCTTGAAGTTGTTTGGCCCTTTATGTTAATAATAGTGTCGTAAAGGAAAGAGGTGCCCCTAGATTAGTTATTAATTACAAACTCCTTAATAAAGTATTAAAATGGATTAGGTACCCCATACCTAATAAAAGATATCTTCTTAAAAGAACCTATAAAGCTAATATTTATAGTAAGTTTGACATGAAATCAGGATTTTGGGAGATACAAATTACCAAAAAAGATAAATATAAAATAGCCTTAAATGTCCCGTTTGGACAATATGAATGGAATGTAATGCCCTTTGGACTTAAAAATGCTCCATCAGAATTTTAAAATATTATGAATAATATATTTAATCTGTATAGTCATATCTCTATTGTTTATATAGATGATGTGTTAATCTATTCCAAAGATATTGATCAACATTTAAAACATCTTCAAACCTTCTTAAAAGTTGTTAAGAAAAATAAACTAGTAATAAGAACTAAAAAGATTAAGTTATTTCAGGCCTCTATTAGATTTTTGGATCATGATTTGTGTGAAGGGACTTATAAGCCCATTTGTATAACCATAGAGTTCTCCTCTAAATTTCCAGATGCATTAATAGATAGAAAACAACTCCAGAGATTCTTAGGGTGTCTCAATTATGTTGCAGATTTATTTCCAGTATTAGTAAAATTTGTAAACCTCATCATCAACATCTTAAAAAGAATCTTGTACCATGGGGGTCAGAACACACTAAGACCATCTAAAAAGTTAAAACAATAGTTCAGAATCTCCCATGCCTAGGGATACCACATTATGATACACTCATGATCGTAGAAACTGACACGTCAGAAATAGAATACAGAGGTATACTTAAACAGAAAATTTTCAATGAATTCAGTGAACAACTAGTGAGATCGATTTACTTCAGGAAATTGGAATGATACTCAAAAAAATTGTAGTACTATAAAAAAGAATTTTTAGCCACAGTACTATGTATTACAAAATTTCAAGATGATTTAGTCAATAAAGAATTTTTCTAAAGAGTTGACTGCAAGGCAACTTGTTTTATAAAATGATTTTAAAAATGTTCTGTCAGAATTTTAAAATATTACAAATAATATATTTAGACCCCATTCCCAAAATTTACGCATGAAGAACAAATGAAAAGACCTTTTGATGAAAGGGATAAAATATAAAATAAAAAAAATCCTCATAAAGTTGTACCAAACCGCATTATAATCATACCAATTATAAGTCTGAGGTCAATGAACTTTTGACAAGGGGATAGGTGTATGTAGATGATATACAAACCTTGATGTTTTACAAAAAGATGTTAAGAATTTAATTTCCAAACAAATATTTGCCAAATTACAAGTTTTACTATCAAGCTTTGATTTTCCAATAAAGTTTATAAAGGGAGAAGATAATTCTCCCCTAAATATTTTAACACGTGAATTTTTTAGGGAAATAATGAGACTTAAAAATGCTCAATCAGAATTTTAAAATATTATCAATAATGTATTTAATCTGTATAGTCATATCTCTATAGTTTATATAGATGATATGTTAATCTATTCTAAAGATATTGATCAACATGAATTTCCAATAATAATTTTGCAGGTATTACCAGTCATGGATCAGATTAAATATACTATTCATAATATTTTGAAATTATGATGGAGCATTTTTAAGTACAAAGGACATTACATTCCATTCATATTGTCCAAACGAGATAAACTTTTGACAAGAGAATAGGTGTATGTAGATGATCAACCTATAAAGCTAATATTTATAGTAAGTTTGACAATTCGTTTAATTTTTATATCTTCCTTTAAATAATATATTTGTTGTGAGAGTAGATTTATCTAGATCTTCTGTCTCCACATAATTTTGATTGGTGTCGCATGGTTAATAATTTATAATTGCGGCTTGTTGGTGTCCAACTTACATAATTTAATATTTTTCGCTAAAGTAGAAATATGGTTTACAAATTTTTGGTTCATATTCTACCTTAGGGTAGCTCAACAACATGTTTTTTTCCTTTCCCAAAATGCGTTAGGAAAGTCTGAACAAACTTCTTGTTCTATAATTTCTCGTTAGTTTTTATTTTGGCCTCTACTTCTGAGGCTTTTTAGCGAGGATTCAATTCATTTATTTTTTTATTTTTCTTTAAATAATATATTTGTTGTGAGAGTAGATTTATCTTAAAGATATCTTTATTTTTTATATGGTCACTTTGGTCTTTTGATATATTATTTAGATAAGGGAAATAAATTCTTCTAATTATTATTTATGACTAAGGTGATGGGTATGTGGTAGCTATTTTAATACTTTATTAAGGGGTTATTAAATCTAGGGACACCTATTTCCTTTTCAGCACTATTATTAACATAAAAGGTTTGAAATATTGATCAATATCTTTGGAATAGATTAACACATCATCTATATAAACTATAGAGATATGACTATACGGATAAAATATATTATTCATAATATTTTGAAATTTTGATGGAGCATTTTTAAGCGTTGACTACTAGTCCATTTTTCTTAACAACTTTTAAGAAGGTTTATGGGGTACCTAATCCGTTTTAATACTTTATTAATGTGGTAGCCTTCAATATCCTGTTTGGACAATATGAATGGAATGTAACGCCCTTTGGACTTAAAAATATTCCATCAAAATTTTAAAATATTATGAATAATATATATAATCCGTATAGTTATATCTCTATAGTTTATATAGATGATGTGTTAATCTTTTCCGAAGATATTGATAAACATTTCAAACATCTTCAAACCTTCTTAAAAGTTGTTAAGAAAAATGGACTAGTAGTCAGCGCCAAAAATATTAAGTTATTTCAGACCTCGATTAGATTTTTGGGTCATGATTTGTGTCAAGAGACTTATAAACTCATATGTAGAGCCATAGAGTTCTTGTCTAGATTTCATATGAATTAATAGATAAATCACAAATCTGCCAAAATCCTGATTTCATGTTAAACTTACTATAAATATTAGCTTTATAGGTTTATTCTTAGTGTAGTATTTACCGATGATTTTCTACTAATTTTCTCTAATTTTATTCCTCTAGGCTTGGCAACGGGAACACTCTCCGGGTAATAAAAGGAATACCTAATATTATTTTTTCATTTGTATTTTTTGTTACTAAAAAGTCATTTATAAAATCAATTCCATTATTATAGATATATGCTTTGCGGAGTTTATAATTTATTTTAAGTTTTTCTCCTGTTGCAGAGAATAATCGTATAGTACCTATGTCGAGATACTTGGTAGGAATTGATCCTTCAGTAATACAATTTTGATCTGCACCTATATTAAATAACGTAATTTTATGAATAGTGTAATTTTTATTTATGACTAAGGTGATGAGTATGCGGTAGCTTTGTATTCTAACTATTAAAATCATATTATGTCACGACCCAAAACGTGGTCATGACTAAAACTCCGCTTAAATTTTAAACCCAATAATAAAGTACAAAGAATAAAAACCCAATATATAAATAGTCATCACATAAAATCATATCCCAAAACCTGGTGTCATGAGTGTAAAGAGCATTTAATAACAAAATTAGTGAAATCAGCACATCTCAGTCTTTGAATAGAAATAAAGACTACACAACTAAGATAGAATGTAATGGCAACTCGAAGCCCTGAATCTCACCACTAGATCTGAATAATCAACTGCTCAAATGAATCAACTACCACGTGGAAATTCCTGGCTGGAATCTATTGAGGGAGCAAGAAGTAGGGGTGAGTATATATAATATGTACCCAGCAGGTTTGACTGACTGGGAATCAGAAATTAAATAAACTATGACATAATATAAGGACACTTCCACCTGCAACAGGAAAATCAGTCCTGCATCGGTGTCACCAATTCATATAAAATAGTGCGAATAAAGTAACATATAATCTCAAATAAATCAATCCAAAGCAACCACAAGTAGTATAATGAGATGGTATGCAATACAATGCAATGCAATGCAAGGTGATATCAAGACCTCGCACAGCCTATCGTGTACACTCCTATTGAGATAAGGCTCCATAGACTAAGGGCACCCATGGGGACCTCACAGGCCATATACCTCAATCACAATATATCAAATACCTTTCTACCTAGCTCGTGGTCTAGGACTCATGATAAGAACCAGAATGTATTTATCGCCTTGCCACCTAACTCGTGGTCAAGTGTTTTAAAAATAGTTTCACAATTTTTTAAAATATCATGATATGTAGTATGAGGATGTATGAAATTAAGACACAATTATCTCCCTTTCTCAATATGTCATATTCACAATATTCTCAATTTTAGGATTCACATGCGCTCAAAGCAAACATATAAACAATTAAAACTCTCACACTAGCATCACAATATGTATTTTCCACCCAACATATGGTACGATCCTATCCCATAGATTATAACAAATGAATATTCAATAACTCAATTTCAATCTCAAAGAAGGATAGTCAAACCTACCTCAATGTCGGAACCACACTCGTACACTTCTACTGAATAGACAAATCTTGAATTCAACTCCCCAAACGATAATTCTCTATCAAAAATAAAACATACACGTCACCAGAAGTCCAATGACATCCACATTACTATATGTCTAGCCCAACCCTAAAACTTATCTAAATCTATTATCAAGTTCCAAATCTTGAACCTAGGGTTAGGTCACAATTTACCCAATTAACATAGTTTGATTATAGTCACATACTACAATATAACTAGTACTAATTATTTATCACAATATGTAAAACTAAAATAATAAGATAATAGCCGCGAGAAATAAATCGATCAAGACGTCTATAATGGTCTATTGACGCTCAATCACTAACTAACACTGTGGTAATAAGATATGCTACCTTATTCATGGTAATTGAAATTATGCTCCACTTGTTAATATCAATACTACCCCTAATATCCATCTTTACATTCAATATTATATTTCCAAGTCAATTACTTGTGACAACCAAATGATAACAACCCACTTTCTTTTCTTTTCTCTACTTAAGCATATATACATA
Source organism: Solanum aculeatissimum (assembly GCA_038996855.1). Taxonomy (NCBI): domain Eukaryota; kingdom Viridiplantae; phylum Streptophyta; class Magnoliopsida; order Solanales; family Solanaceae; genus Solanum; species Solanum aculeatissimum. The sequence continues at coordinate 5,437 of JBCEWC010010781.1, forward strand.
AGCACTAGACATGCATATCTCTTATATAGAGAATTGGAATGAGCATATATGTCATCCTTACCTGGAGCAATTGGATCCTCCTCACATTGTGGCCTCCGTTTTCAGATTCTCCTTTCGTTTTCCTCTTTTATTTTTTTTTGTTATAATAAAAGAATTAAACCCTACTAACTAATTTTAATATATATGTTAAGTGGTATAGGATATTTTAATAAATTATCAATTTAGACCCCTAATTAAACTAGTTATCTCAATTTACCCACAACTTAAATAATAGTAGTTATTGAATATTTTGAAGTACCCATACAAAATTTACGAAAAGAATATTTTAAAAATTTAAGGGGACTAATTTTCAAAATAACTATATGGGTCATTACATCATCCACCACTAAAAATCATGTTCATCCTTAAACATAAGGTAGAAGCATGTACCTGAAGCTTCGAAAAGCTAAGGATATCGGGCACACATGTCTGATTTTGTCTCCTAAGTAGCCTCCTCAACAGGTCGATGTCTCCACTGAACCTTAACTGAAGAGATCTCCTTAGTCCTGAGCCTACAAACCTGTCTATCTAGAATGGCTATTGGTTCCTCCTCATAAGTCAAATCCGGACCCAACTCTACAGCATCATAAGAAATTACATGAGACTCATCCGGTATGTATTTTTGATGCATGGAGACATGAAATACTAGATGGAAAGCTAACAATATAGGTGGAAAAACCAACTCATAAGCCACTTCACCTACTGTCCTCAAAATATCAAACGGGCCAATAAATCTCGGGCTAAGCTTGCCCTTCTTCCCGAACTTCATCACACCTTTCATGGGTGATATCTTCAACCACACATGATCGCCTACCATAAACTCCAAGGGATGAACTCTTCTATTAGCATAGCATTTTTGCCAATTCTGGGCTGTCAACAACCGACTCTGGATCAGGCGCACCCGCTCTATAGCATCTCTAAGCAAATCAGTGCCTAATGAGTCAACGCTGACTGAGTCGAACCACCCACTAGATAACTGACACCTATGCCTATATAGTGCCTCAAATGGTGCCATCTGAATGCTGGAGTGATAACTGTTATTATAAGCAAACTCTGCTAAGGGTAAGTGTTGGTTCTATCGGGAACCAAAATCAATCACGCAAGCCCTAAGCATGTCCTCTAATACCTAAATAGTCCACTCGATCGGATTGACCATCGATCTAAGGATGAAATCCTGAACTCATGTCTAACCATGTACCCAAGCCATGTTGCAATGCCTTCCAAAAGTGGGAGTTGAACACCGAACCTCAATCTGACATAGTAGAGATAGGCACCCTATGCAATCTAGCAATCTCACGTATATAGATCCTAGCTACTTTCTCTGCATTGTGGCTAGTCCTCACCGAAATGAAGTGAGGTGACTTGGTCAACCTATCTACAATCACCCAAACTGAGTCAAACTTACCTAATTCCATGACCAATCCAGTCACAAAATCCATGGTAATACGCTCCCACTTCCACTCAGGAATGGGCATCCTCTACATCGAACCTCCTGGATTTTGATGCTCATACTTAACCTGTTGACAATTCAAACACTTAGCCACAAACTCTACAATGTCCCTCTTCATTCCACACCACCAATAATGTTGCTTCAAGTCATGAAACATTTTTGCCACACCCGAGTAAATGGAATACTTAGCACAATGAGCCTCCTCCAAGATCAAGCGAACCAAATCATCTACCTTAGGCACATAAATGCGCCCATTAATCCTCAACACTCCCTCAGAATCAAGAAAAGCTGACTTAGCTTCACTCCTCAACACTTTGTCTCAAATCACACATAATTTATCATCATCAAACTGGTGAGCATGAATCTGATCCATCAATGTAGTCCTAGCCTCAACGAAGGCCAACACACTATGAGATGGGGAGATATCAAGTTTGATCAACTATCTGGCCAAAGACTGAACCTCCAAAGCTAAAGGCATCTCCTCCACCCTAAGGAATGCCAAACTACCCATGCTAGAAGCCTTTTCGTTTAATGCATCTGCCACTATATTAGTCTTGCCAGGGTGATACAAAATAGAGATGTTATAGTCTTTCAATAACTCTAACCACCTACACTGCCTCATGTTCAAGTTAGGCTGAGAGAAAATATATTTGAGGCTACGATGGTCAGTGAAGATCTCACAATGTACCCCATAGAGATAATGCCTCCATAACTTTAAAACAAATACCACCGCAGCTAACTCCAAATCATAAGTAGAGTAGTTTTTCTTATGGACCTTCAGCTACCTTGAAGCATACACTATAACTCTTTCTTTCTGCATCAATACTCCACCCAAACCCACACAAAAAGCATCACCATAAACAACAAAGGCTACACCTTCCTTGGGCAATACTAGAATAGGTGTTGAAGTCAATAACTCCTTGAACCTCTGGAAGATCACCTCACATTCATCATTCCACATAAATGCAACTTCCTTCTGAGTTAGTCTAGTCAAAGGAGCAGCAATAGGGGAGAATCCTTAAACAAATCATCAATAGTAACCTGCCAGCCCAAGAAAACTCTAAATCTCAGTCACTGAGGTGGGTCTCACCCAATCACAAACCGATACAACCTTGGTTGGATTAACTATAACACCATCCTTAGTCACCACATGACCCAAGAAAGTCACAGACTCAAGCCAAAACTCGCATTTGGAGAACTTAGCATATAGTTTCTCCTCACGCAATCTCTTGAGCACAGTCCTCAGGTGACAAACATGATCCGCCTCACTCTTGGAATATACCAAGATGTAGTCAATGAATACAATCACAAAAGAATCCAGGTAAGGTATGAATACTCAGTTCATCAACCCCATGAAAGCGGTGGGGGCATTAGTCAGCCCAAATAACATAACCACAAACTCATAGTGCCCTATATCGGGTTCTGAAAGTAGTCTTTGGGATGTCTGACTCTCGAACCCTCAACTGGTGATACCTTGACCTCAAATTAATTTTTGAGAACACTGAAGAACCCTGAAGCTGATCAAATAAGTCATTAATTTGAGGCAACAGATATTTGTTCTTAATGGTCACTTTGTTCAACTGATGATAGTCAATGCACATTCTCATAGTACCATCTTTTTTCTTTACGAACAACACTGGTTCACCCCAAGGCGACACACTAGGACGAATAAACCCCTTTTCCAACAAATCTCATAATTGCTCCTTTAATTCCTTTAACTCTGTGGGAGCCATCCGATAAGGCAAAATGGATATGGGCTTAGTGCCCGACTCTAAATCAATGGCAAAATGAATATCACGATATGGAGGAACACCCGGTAAGTCAGTAGAAAATACATCCATGAACTCCCTCACCACCCTCGTAGTCTCTAAAGAAGATGGCTCCTCAAAAATATCATGTACATAAGCCAAATAAGATAAACACCCATGCTCTATCAAACGTCGAGCATGAACATAGGAAATCACCCCCTTAGGATAAGAGTTAGGAACACCTGTCCACACTAACTGAGATAAACTCGGATACGCTAGGGTCACATTCTTAGCATAACAATCAAGGATCGCATGATAAGGGGACAACTAATTCATACCCAAAATAACATCAAAATCAAGCATGTCTAGAATTCACCCACCTGTGTAAAAACACAAATAGGCACATCAAGAGGCTCATATACACCATCAATATCATTAGCAAAATAAGTGGATACATACGAATAGGTGGACCCAGGGTCAAATATTACTGAAGTTGAATCATGGAAAATTGGAATAATACCTGTAATCACAACATCAGATGTCTCTGCCTCTATCCAGCCTAGAACGACATAACATACTTGACGCTCACCACTGACTTGCGATCCACTATGAGAACCACCTCGTGCTCCACCCTTAGCACCTCTAGTACTACCCCTCGCATTCTGTGAAGTGCCTCTTGTTGTTGGGGCTGGTGTAGACTGGGTTGTTTGTGTCCCCAATGGAAAAGAAGCAGAAGCACACTTGGGGAAATCCTTGGCCTTATGGCCAAGCTCATCGCATACATAATAATCTCTGTGCCCAGAACTCTGAGAAGGAAAACCTGAAGAACTACTACTCATCCCTGAATCAGAGTAACCATCATAACTGGTCTAGCTAGATTTAGGCCTGCCTGCACTATCTGCACCAGGAATGGTTGCATGAACTAGTCTCCCCTAATAACCTTGAGTGCCCTGCCTCTGAGAATCTCTATCTCTGGGTACATCATTGCCAAATTGGCCATGATGTCGGGACCTCTTACCACCACCATGTCGTGCGTATCTGATGCCTTCTATCATTCTAGCATGGTCAACAATACTCTGAAAGGAACTGCCAAATAACACAAGAGAGGTTGTGGCCTCCTGAAGATGACTCACGAATCCCTTCACAGATTGGAAAATCCGCTCAAACTCCATGGGAATACTGGACATGGCATAGCGGAACAACTGATGGAATCGTGCCTCACACTCAGTTACAATCATAGAACCCTGCTCCAACCTATCAAAACTCATCACAACGTCTATCACAAAGGCTATAGGGTACAAACCCCTCAAGAAAGATCTTAGTTAACTAATCCCAACCCATCAGTGGAGCATCAACCTGCCTCCGAGCTATAACTGACCTCCACCACTCTCTGGCTATGCTTGTGAGCTGATAGGATGTGTAAGCTACTCTGTGGGCTCTAAAATACCCAAATTAAATAGTTGATCCTGGCACTCTGTCAGAAAGTCATATGCACTATCCCTAGTCGTACCATCAAATTTGGGAGGAGCCAATCTCACAAATCTCTCAAAACTCTTCTGCTTAGATGAGGACATAGCAGCATTAGTAGAAACTGGCAACCTTGAAAACCTCGGAGGTGCAATAGAAGGCATAGAAAATAGACTCGGGGCTTAGAATCCCATATTAGGTCCCTGATCTAGACGTGAAGGACCAACAGTTATAGAAGGAATTGAGGTACCTGGAACATCACTAGTAGTAGGGGTACCCTCCAACCTTGTCAACAACCGAGTAAATAACTCCTATAATATCGATATACTCTCTGGTGAGGAAGAGGTTGAACTGGATTCCCAGCCTCCTCTTCATTCTCATAAACTGGGTCAATAGTAGGCTCAGGTGAATCCTCTCTTGTCTGACCTCGGGCTGGTGCTTCTCTTCTAGATTGACCTCGATATCTAGCTCTTCCAAGACCTCTGCCTCTCCCTCTAGCTGGGGCTTGGACAGTAGGTACTCACTCATCCTCGGTATTTCTAGCTCTAGTCCTCGACATCTGTGTAGAAAGAATAGATTAGAGGCATACTAAACTTGGATATGAACAAATCACATGAAAGGAATCAATGAAAAGAGGATTTCTCCTGGCAAGCATCCCATAGCCTCTTGAAGATAGATACGGACATCTACGTACCGATTTGCAAGACTCTACTAGACACCCTACTCTTTAACTCATGAGACTAGTGAACCTAGAGCTCTGATACCAAACTTGTCAGGACTCAAAATGGGGTCATGACTAAAAGGCCACTTAAATTCCAAATCCAAGAATAAAGTCCACTAAAATAATAAAAACCCTATAGATAATAGTCATCACATAAAATCATATCCCAAAACCTGGTGTCATGAGTGGAAAGAGCATCTAATTATAAAATTAGTGAAATCAACACATCTCAGTCTTTGAATAGAAATAAAGACTACACAACTAAGATAGAATCTAATGGCAACTAGAAGCCCTGAATCTCATCACTAGATCTGGATAATCAACTGCTCAAACGAATTGACTACCACGTGGAAATCCCTGGCTGGAATCTATGGGGGGAGAAAGAAGTAGGGGTGAGTACACATAATATGTACCCAGCAGGTTTGACTGACTGGGAATCAGAAATTAAATATACTATGAAATAATATAAGGATGCTTCCACCTGCAATAGAAAAACTAGTCCGGCATAGGAGCCGCCAATTTATATAAAATGGCATGAATAAAGTAACATATAATCTCAAATAAGTCAATCCAAAGAAACCACAAGTAGTATAATGAGATGGTATACAATGCAATGCAAGGTGGTATCAAGACCGTCGCAAAACCTGTCGTATACACTCCCGTCGAACTAAGGCTCCACAACCTAAGGGGACCCATGTGGACCTCGCAGTCCATATACCTCAATCACAATATATCAACTACCTTGCCACCTAGCTCGTGGTCAAGGACTCATGATAAGAATCATAATGTATCCGCCACCTTGCCACTTAACTCGTGGTCAAGGGTTTTAAAAATAGTTTCACAATTTTTTAAAATATCATGAAATGTAGTATGAGGATGCATGCAATTAAGACACAATTATCTCCCTTTCTCAACATGGCATATTCACAATATTCTCAGTTTTAGAATTTACATGGGCTCAAAGCAAACACATAGACAATTAAAACTCTCACACTAGCATCACAATAAGTATTTTCCATCTAACATATGATACTATCCTATCTCATAGATTATAACAAATGAATATTCAATAACTCAATCCCAATCTTAAAGAAGGATAGTCAAACCTACCTCAATGTCAAAACTACACTCGAACACTTCTACCGAATAGAACATCTTGAATTCAACTCCTCAAACAATAATTCTCTATCAAAAATAAAACATACACGTCACCAGGAGTCCAATGACACCCACATTACTATATGTCTAGCCCAACCCTAAAACTCATTTAAATCTATTATCAAGTTCCAAATCTTGAGCCTAGGGTTAGGTCACAATTTACCCAATTAACATAGTTTGATTATAGTCACATACTACAATATAACTAGTTCTAATTATTTATCACAATATGTAAAACTAAAATAATAACATGATAGCCGCGAGAAATAAATCGATCAAGACGTCTATAATGGCCTACTGACGCTCAATCACTAATTGTCACTGAGCTAATAATATATGCTACCTTATTCATGATAATTGAAATTATGCTCCACTTGTTAATATTAATACTACCCCTAATATCCATCCTTACAATCAATATTATATTTCCAAGTCAATTACATGTGACAACAAAAGGATAACAACTCACTTTCTTTTCTTTTCAATACTTAAACATATATACATAAGCACTATACATGCATATCTCTTATATAGAGAATTGGAGCGAGCATATATGTCATCCTTACCTGGAGCAATTGGACAATTGGATTCTCCTTTCGTTTTCCTCTTTTATTTTTTTGTGTTATAATAAAAGAATTAAACCCTACTAACTAATTTTAATATATATGCTAAGTGGTATATGATATTTTAATAATTTTTTAATTTAGACCTCTAATTAAACTAGTTATCTCAATTTGCCAATAACTTAAATAATAGTAGTTATTGAATATTTTGAAGTACCCATATAAAATTTACGAAAAGGATATTTTAAAAATTTAAGAGAACTAATTTTCATAATAACTATACGGGTCATTACATATTAATTCCTAACTGAGTTAAAGTTCCTCTAAGGGACTCAATTTACTGATACTTTGAAATATTGGTGGGATAATTACCTTACGAAAATAATAAACAAAATGTAATAAATACTACAACTATTAATCAAATCATTAAGAGTGAGTCTACAGGACAAACAGTAGAAAATTAATTTTTTGAAGATGCTTCCACTATCTTAATTTAAAGTATAACTAAACACTTCATAGGAGAACCTCAACTTTTTCGAGATAAGAGTTTAGAAATATCATCTAATTTATCTTGTTCAAAGTTAGAAGATTTTATAAATGACTTTGTAGTAATAAAAAATATAAATGGAGAAATAATATTAGGTATTCCAACACATCATCTATATAAACTATAGAGATATGACTATACGGATTAAATATATTATTCATACGGAGGTATACTTAAACAGAAAATTTTTGATGAATCCAGTGAACAACTAGTGAGATTTACTTCAGGAAATTAGAATGATACTAAAAAAATTATAGTACTTAATTCACCTTTATTGTATGTTTTAGATTTTCTAATTTTTCTTTTATTTTTGTAATATTTATTGTCTTTTAGTAATTTTAGAGGATTCCTTATTACGACATATAAAATAAAAAAATAGATCAGATAAAAAAGCTTAACATATATATCCTTGCTCCTCCCCGTTACTCTGCCCAATTTTTCGTAGTTGTCTGTCCTGAAACTCGATCCGTTACCAAGCTGATATAGCTATTACAATGTATAAAATAAAAAATATATCAGATAAACATGTTGTCATACTAGTTATAGCAGGATTTACCAGAACAATAAAAAATTAATGGGATAACTATCTCACCGACGATGATAGGCAAAAGGTAACTAATGCAACCACTGTTAACCAAGTTATTAAAACTGAGTCCACAGGACAAACAATAGAAAATCAAATTTTTGAAGATTCTACTACTACTTTAACTTATAGTATAGTTAAACATTTTATAGGTGAACCTCAACTTTTCCAAGATAGGAGTTTAGAAATATTATCTAATTTATCTTGTCCAAAGTTAGAGGATTTTAGATAGTATAAAGATGTCTTCCTTAACAAGGTTATGATTCAAAAAGATTGTAACCATGATTACTGGAAAAGTTGTTACGAAAAATCGACTAGTAGTCACCGATTCTGGTACTAATAAAAATATCATAATAGTGTGAATATTTTTGCTACCTAAAGTGATCTACAAAATTGGAATATTCCAAAGGAAGTTTTAAAAGGGTTTAATAATTGACTTATTATCAGTTTCTAGAATTTGATTGGAGACTATATATAGTAGTTGATTTGTATAATTATTTTGTTGTAATATTTTATTTATTTCTTATGTAAACTTTTAGAAAATGTTAGTATGAATTTATTATTTTTTTTGTAGGTTCGCAAGATTTGAAGACATGTCATTTTAATACAATATGGAGTATCTGTGGAGAGGTAAAAACTATCCATAGCTGTCCATCCCAGAATCTGAACCGTCACCAAGCTGGTATCAGAGCCAGGAATAGCACAGACATACCTCCATAATTAGAAGAAAGGGCTATCTGCACTTGTATCAAATAGCGCAATTTTATGAATAGTGTAATTTTTATTTATTACTAAGGTGATGGGAATGTGGTAGCTTTGTATTGGGGTTTGTACTATGAAATATCAAGGGAGAAGGTGCGCAAAATTAGTGGAGTATTGCAAAAAGGATATTAATGATTTACTAACTAAAGAAATTACTAAACCATCCAAATCACCTTGGAGTTGTTTGGACATGTAAAACATACTATAAATATTAGCTTTATAAGGTTGCATTAGTTACCCTTTTCCTATCATCGTCGGTGAGATAGTTATCCCACCAATTTTTTATTGTGCCAGTAAATCCTGCTATAACTAGCATGGCAGCTTGTTTATCTGATATATTTTTTATTTTATATGTTGTAATAGTCATACCTATTTCATCTAGCTTATTATATAGTTGATATTCCGCTACTCATTTTTTTCATACTGTATGTCCGGAAAAGAGGGCTTCTTATAATATTTTTTCCTATTAGTATACTAGAGCATAACTGGATAGTGTCACGTTCTCCCTTGATATTTCGTAGTACTAACTGGCAGCCTGGTACAACTTTATGAATATTAGGCAACTCATTTAAATCATACGTGTAATAATTATCGACACGTGTAGTAATTTTTTATTGCGTGTAACAACTATATTTACGTGTTAAACAAAAGGTGTATATTAGTATAAGCACACGTTTAACGATCTGAAAATTTTCAAATGTCATAATGGTTGGTCAAGGTTAGTATTGAACTGGTCATGATTGAATTTTTGTAGCCATGGGTTGTATTTAAGTGGTCGGATTCAACGGAATCATTTTGGTGGATGGTTGTAAGGCTTCTTAGGCAACACTAACTTTGAGAGGTCATATCTTCTGGTACGAAATGAACTGTGTGGGCTACTATACATCAAATCGAAGCTCTTTGAGTTACCTTCGCAACGCAACTATTTTAACTCAATTAGGAGTTTGTATGTGAAAGTTACGGCTCTGGCAGTGAGATTGCACGTAATTGGAAGGATGTTGGAAAAGAATTTTGGAATGGGGTCTAAGGGTGGGAACACAGACTGTTTGGTGGTCCACGGTCCATGGTGGTATTCGTGGGTTGGTTCAGTGTGTTCCTAGGGGTTGGGGGTCAAGCCATGGACCAAGTGTGGTTCCACGGACCACTTCACATTTCGTGTGACCCTTCATGGCCCGTGAAGGGTCCCATGAGTTGATCCAAAAAGTTTGCCAAGGTTCGGGGTTGGAATTCGGACCAAATGATTCTCCATGGACCAGTACATGGTTCGTGTGAAGCTACATGGTCTGTGAGTCCCCTCATAGGTTGGTCAAGAAAGTCCTTGAGAGTTCAAGTCAAAGCTGAGACCAAGTGAGGTCTCACGGACAGGGTCATGGTCTGTGAGCCTCTGGACGGCAACTAGGTGCATTTAGTGAGGCACTGTGTTCAGTGATCCCCTCCATTTCATTAATGGTAAATTCATAATTTAATTAGATCCTATTCCCCTTTTAGCCTTTCTAAGATCTCCTAACTCCCCTAAATCAAACCCTAATCCCCTTTCATCCTTTCTAACACTTTTCAATCCTCACCAAAATTCTCTCAATCCTCTTGACCTCCATTGATGAAAGCTTGAAGAAATTTGGGAAAAATTATCCTTGTTGTGAAATCATCCAATTCTCTTGACTAATCTCAAGGTATGTGGGATTGATTCATGGATTCCCTTTCATCCATGAAGACCCAAGAACCCTCCTCTTTAATTAATGAATTTAAGTTTTCTTTAATTATGGTTTTTAAAAATTTTGAAGTATTTAATCGAATTGAGTTGTAGGTTGTAGAAATTAGGTGATTTAAAGTTTATTTAAGTTTGAATTCTATGAAGTTTCTATGGATTTGATGAAGGTCAAAGTGATGCATGTCCCTTTTACTCTTGAACTATGCATGGGTAGTGTTTTAATGAAGAAGTTTTGATTTAACTTGAATTTCTTATAGACAACTCTTGATTTGAATTTAAAGTATGAATTCTAGTACCCATGCTATTCTCATTGTTATTCATGGAATTTGCATGCATGATCATGAATTTTCATGAAGGTTTTGATGTGGGCTAAGTCCCAAACATGTTTATGACTATGCTTTTGAACATGTATGGGTTATGAAAAGCATATGATCACATAATGTCTATGATATGGCTCTTTGAGCAACATGGGCATTTACACCAATATGATATGATATGATATGACAAGTATGGAGTTGCTCTTATGCATAAGGTTTGACATGAAAGTGTATTTGGTTTTTTAGCCCAGTGAAGCATGAGTATGAAAAGTATTTGACTCTGGTTAAGTATGCATAAGAGTAATGAATGTGAATTTGGATTTTAAGCCCAAGTATGCATGATTTGATGTTCAAGTGTCAAGTTTCCATTTTAAAACATGTATATGTATATGTATTCTTGTGGGATGATGACTTAGTACCTAGAAGGATTGGAGTAGTAAGTGGGATATCCCTAAGGGTCCCACTACTTTTCTGAAACTATGTGCCAACGTAGGTATGCTACCAAAATGGGAGGCCCGTAAACTATGCTTTGATATAATATGATATGATATGCTATGTTATGTAAATCCTTCCAAAATGACTGGGTCATAAGGAAGGTGGTCGTCACACCGAAATGGGAGGCTCGTAAGGTGTGGTGTAGATTACCTTTGGTAAGTAATTTTCTCTGATTCGATGGGAGGCCTCATCGAAAAAATTCATGTTGTAGCTCACATGAGTTTGGATATCGGTTATGGTTCTATCCTCTCTGTACTATAAGCATTATGGCATTCATGCATCATGGTTATCATGGCATATTGATATACTATTCTTTCTTATATTCTCTTT
>JBCEWC010010782.1:0-17324 GCA_038996855.1 Solanum aculeatissimum
ATATTTCTTTTTTTTAAATTTTGTTCCTTTATTTATAATTTTTTTTATATTAATTTTTTTTCAATTTCTTTTTTGGTTGTTGATGAGGCTTGAAAATGCGACGTTGATAATGCTTTTAACTTGGAATTTTCGCTAGTTCTCAAGCAAATTTGTGGTTTAATGTTTCGTTTAATGTTGTTTTTCAGGAATAAGGTTGAAGCATGGATTCAGACGAAAAGGGAGCTTGAAATGAAGAAATTGGATTTCCAGGCCTACACGGGCCATGTGAGCTTACACGGTTCATGTGGTCTGCCGTCCAGATGACGTCAAGTACTACAGGCCGAAGGCAAACAACAAAGGACCAAGTGAGGCTTCACGGAAGGTCTCACGGCTCGTGAACACCCTTACGGACTGTGGGACCGACCATGGCCCTGCACTTGAACTCGGCCTGGAGTTGTCCTGAGAGTTGTAGCTAAATATAACCGGAGGCACAACCCATGGAGAGGTTCACGGACTGTGAAACTGTACACAGACTGTGTACCTTGTCGTATGGTTGACGTGCGTGAACAGTGGCCATCGAGGTGGTGGACGAAATTGTTGAAGTGCAACTTCAAGGGGCAGTATACGGTCCGTGAGCCATCAGACGGATAGTACACGGTCCGTGAGCCATCAAACGGACCGTGAGCTGCACCGTGGGCCAACACTTGCAGTGTGAAGAATTTCAGGAGGCAGCGAAGGAGTCAAGGCAAGCTTTACAAAATATGAGGACCGTGGGAAAGCACACGGACCGTGAAGTTGATCGTATCACTGACGTGGGGAACCATGGAAAATATGAAGGACCGCGTAAAGTGAAGCCACACGGGACCCACCACAGGTCGTGTGGCATCTCACAGATCGTTTGCCTGACCGTGAAGAGAGGCAGTAGCTCAAATTGAAATTGCACTGGAATTGTTGCCAAGTGAGGTCACACGGACCGTGAAGTGCCTCATGGTTCGTGTAGTATCCATTGACCATGTCGAAAGTTGGATTTCTTATTTTAATTTGGATTAGGTTTTAGTTAATATATATATATATTTATATATGTATATATATATATATATATATATGTATTTTTAGGTCGTTTTTGATGATTGAAAACTGTTGGAGACAAGTTTGAACAAGAGAATGAGGTTTCTTAACAAATTTTTATCCAATTCGTGGGTTTCATCCGTGTATTCGTGATTGTAATCCGTAAATTGGTTGTGTATTCAATTGTAAGTTATAGTTATGACTTCTTTATCTTGTTTTAATTTGATTTCTTCAATCATGCTAGGCTAAACCCATAACTAGGGTTGTGGGAACCATGATAACCATGTAAGATAGGCAAATTTAGGGAAAAATTCGAGAGTGATCATCATATACATCATTGGAATTCTTCAATATAATTTACATCCTAATGAGTCGACGCATTAAGGTAGGCCTGTATTCATTGCATGCCCGAGAGGAATGTAGTGAATAGGAAAAGAATTCTATGAGAAAATTCAGAGTTGTTAACCTTGTCTAAGTGCTCAAGACCGAAAGATGAGAGCATTTTGGGGTCTAAAGCAAGGGGCAAAAAGGGTAAATGTTTTGAGACTGGAAAGTGATAAACGAAATGAACCTAACAGGGATTGAAAGGTGAATTAGGTATTAACTATTTGCTTACTCTGTGCATGTGATCACAATCATAATAGCATTAAGTTTGAATATCGAAACTGGTGTCATGGGGATCGCAATCCTACTCTAGCAATAAATTGTTGAACTCCAATAGTCATTGTTAGGTAGTTATCATAGAATACTCTTGCAATCTAGTCTTCGTATCATATAAACCCCCATTTACATTATGCGTTTTTATTTCGAAAATAGTTATTAAACTTGGAACTAAGCGTTGGTAGCTTTATTTTCACTCATTCCCTGTGGGATCGACCCCAACTCTTGTTTGGTTCTATATTTGATCAACGACCATTTTACTCTTCATTTGGAGTGTAAATTTGGGCATATCAAATTTTGGCACCATTGCCGGGGAATACGGCGAAAATATTGTCTATTAGTGCTACTTTTAGTGTAATTATATTTCCTAATTTTACTTTTGGTTTTTGTTTATTGCTAATCCAGGGGACAGGTAGTGCATGCCCGCCACCCGCAGTAAGAGAGACCCACTGATTCCTTATGACCCAACGTTACAAAGATCCATCCGCAGAATGAATGCATAGGAATACGATGCGCAAAGGTGACGCGACTTGACCCTAAATGTGGAGAATAGGGGCAATGACGGGTTGGGTATGCATGATCTTGATGGGGATGGGGTGCAACCTGCAACCCCTCTACAACATCAAGTAGGAGTTAGGTCGCCTGCCCCACAATAGCCCCGTGCAATATACGATAATAATGACGGCGCCGGGGCTACTGGTGCCATTGTCTTGCCTCCACTGCCTCCTGGCGTGAAATTCACCATCACTAGCACGATGCTTCAGATGCTCACGTTAGGATTTGTTCAGAGGGCAGGCACATAAGGACCGCCAACCAGCGACTTATGAATTTTGTCTCCACCTGTTAGTCATCTGAAATTCTGGGGGTTAATCAACAGGCTATCCAGTTGAGGTTGTTCCCGTTGTCTCTGTCTGGTGAGGCAACAAAGTGGTTGAATGAACTCCCAAATAACTCTATTCGAACATGGGGTGAATTGAAGGAAGCATTCTTAGAGAGATTCTTCCCTGCATCTGTGAAATTGAAATTGAAGGATGAGATTGGATCGTAGGCAGTTTACCAATCGAGGCTTTATATGAGACTTGGGAGCGGTTCAGATAGAAGATTAAATAATGCCCGAACCATAACCTCACAGATGAGCACTTGAAGGAGGTTTTCTATAGGTCATGCAATTTTGTCACTAAGCCGATTGTTGATGTTGCTTGTGGGGGTTCATACATAGCTAGGACTTTTCCTGACATAGTGGTCATCTTGGATCAAGCAGCTAAGAACAGCAGGGCATGGTATACCAAATATGGTGATTGCTCAGGGTTCATTGTAGGGATGACTGCGGAGCAACGAAAGAAAGAAAAGGAACAAGACCAAGACATGGCTCATATGCGGACTTAAATAGATTTGCTGACGAAGAAGCTGCTGGGTGAAGGGTTAGAGAAAGTGAAAGCAGTGGATGTTGTACCCAGGTATGATGATGTAAGGTTTGAGTATGATGAAAAGGCCAAGCTTTTGAACAGTCAGGGGGTTTCCATACATTCAACTCCAAAAATCAAGGTCGAAACTATGGACGCGAAAACTACTATGATCGGCTTGGGTCGAGAGACACTGGAAACTGGCAGAGCAGGGATAACTATAGAAACGACTGGCCAGCAGCATATGTACCCCCACGAATAGAGAACACCCGAACAATGGGGGTGGCATCTCTAAGTTGGAAGAAATGATGGCCAAGGTGCTCGACAAGGTTGAGGCTACAGAATGTGGAGTGAGGGGCATACGTGGTGAGATGTCTAATATTCGGTAATTAGTGGATTCTCACTCCACTTCCATTAAGCAGTTAGACCAGCAGATGGGTCAGTTGTCAGCTTCACTAAATTAGAGGAAGGTTGGGGCTCTTCCCAGTGACACCGTCCAGAATTTAAAAAATGATGGTCACTGTATGGCCGTGACCATAAGAAGTGGTAAAGTACTCCCTGATCTGGTTCCAGCCAGAGATGATAGTACAGTTCAGGTGGGCAGCAAAGTATTTGACACCAGTGTAAAACTTACTGAGGAGGTAGTCGACGAAGCAGTCGTGACACCTGATGATGTTGAGATAGCTGAGGACCCCAGGGGATCTGACAAACCTGAGTCACAGCCTTTGCCAACTGTTCCTAAGCCGCCACCACCATTTTCACAGAGGTTGAAGCAGAAGGCAGAAAATGGCAAGTTTCAAAAATTCTTGGAGATGTTAAAGGAGCTGTCAGTAAACATACCCTTAGTGGAGGCACTTGAGAAGATGTCGGGTTATGCTATGTTCATGAAAAACTTAGTGACTAAGAAGTGGACGATCACAGTCGAGTCGACAGGAAACCTTCACCATTGTAGTGCAATTGCTACGAGATCACTAGTTGAGAAAAAGGAGGATCCTGGGGCTTTTACTATCCCATGCACAATAGGGGCTTTTGATTTTGCACAGACCCTCTGTGACTTGAGTGCTAGCATAAATCTGATACCGCTAGTCGTTTACAAGCAGCTGGGCTTGGGAGCCCTCACACCCATGACTATGCGGCTACTTATGGCATATAGGTCAGTTAAGCGGCCCATGGGAATTCTGTATGATGTGTTGGTCAAGGTGGGACGGTTCATTTTTCCTGTAGATTTTATCATTCTAGACTGTCAGGTAGATTTTGAGGATCCTAACATCTTTGGGAGACCATTTCTAGCTACTGGCAGGGCATTGGTAGATGTGAAACGCGGTGAACATACCTTCAGGCTAAACTCAGAGGAGGTCAAGTTCAAGGTATTTGCTTCTATGAAACGACCCAGAGAGATTGTAGTAATGTCAGTCATCGACGTAGATGAGACCTACTTCTTTGAGGTCCCAATCAAGGAAGAAATAGGTGTAGAAGAACTGGCTGCTGTAATCATGAACTTTCTAGAAGACGCTATGACTGATTATAAGAGGACCGTGCAAGCACTACAAGGCAGGGGAACCAGACCTTATGTGCTAAGAAAGTTGGACCTAGATTTAAAGAACAAACCATCCCCACCTGCTAAGCCGTCTGTAGAGGAGCCTCTCACTTTGAAGGTCAAGGAACTGCCACAACACCTAAGGTATGTTTTGCTTGGTGATAATAATACTCTACCTGTGATTATGGCTACAAATTTACAGGAAGATCAGATGATAGCATTGTTGGGGGTATTGCAGAAGTTCAAAAAGGCCATCGGTTGGTCCATTGCAGATATTGTGGGGATTCTGCCAGGCATATGCACACATAAGATTACGCTAGAAGACAACTGTGTGCCTAGAATTGAGCATCAGCGCGGGCTTAACCCGCCCATGCAGGAGGTTGTGAAAAAGGAGATCATCAAGTGGTTAGATGCTGGGGTCATATACTCGATCTCTGACAATCAGTGGGTCAGCCCAGTGCAGTGTGTACCAAAGAAAGGGGGTATGACAGTCGTCACCAATGACAAGAACGAACTACTCCCGTCACAACCTGTGACTAGCTGGTGAGTCTGCATGGACTACAAGAAGTTGAACAGATGGACCTTGAAGGATTATTTTCCCATGCCCTTCATGGACCAAATGTTAGATCAAGTAGTAGGCAGAGGGTGGTATTATTTCATGGATGGGTATTCGGGTTACAATCAAATATCGATAGCTCTCAAAGATCAGGAGAAAACCACTTTCACTTATCCATATGGAATGTTCGTATTTAGAAGGATGCCATTTAGGTTGTGTAATGCCCCAGCCACTTTCCAACAGTGCGTGATGTCTATATTCTCCGACATGGTCGAGGACACCCTTGAGGTATTTATGGACGACTTCTCTGTGGTAGGTGAGTCATTTGATGATTGTCTGCTTAACCTTAGCAGGGCTCTACAGCGTTGTGAGGAGGAAACCCTGGTCTTGAACTGGGAAAAATATCACTTCATGGTTAAGGAAGGGATCATCCTTGGTCACAAGATCTCAGAACGAGACATCGAGGTAGATAAGACAAAGATTGAGGTTATTGAAAAGTTGCCTCCACCTATCTCTGTGAAAGGAGTCAAAAGTTTTCTAGAACATACAGGCTTTTACCTCCGGTTCATCAAAGACTTCTCCAAGATTGCACATCCGTTGTGCAAGCTGTTGGAGAAAGATGTTAAGTTCCACTTTGACGAAAGTTGCAGGCAGTCCTTTATGACCTTGAAGCACAAGTTGATTACAGAGCCTGTGGTAGTGGCTCCTGACTGGTCAGTCCCATTCGAGATCATGTGTGATGTTAGTGGAACTGATATGGGGGCTGTGCTTGGTCAAAAGCATAACAAGGTTTTTTACCCCATATACTATGCCAGAAAGACCCTGAATGAAGCTCAAGGAAATTACACCGTGACTGACCAGGAATTGTTTGTCATAGTGTATGCCTTTGACAAATTTTGGGCCTACCTCTTGGGTACAAAGGTAATTGTACACACTGATCATACAACATTGACGTATCTCATGGCTAATAAGGACACCAATTCAAGACTAATCAGGTGGGTGCTATTGTTGAAAGAGTTTGATTTTGAGGTCCAAGACAAAAGAGGGACCGAGAACCAAGTGGTGGATCATCTATCTAGGCTGGAGGATGAGTCCAGGGGCAACGATTGGTTAACCATCGATGACTCATTTCCCGATGAGTAGGTACTAGCCGCTTTTTTTGATCTAATTCCTTGGTTTGCTGATTATGCTAACTATCTGGTGAGTGACATCATGCCTGAGGACCTAACCTCTCACCAGAGAAAAATGTTTCTTCATGATGTGCGCAGGTATTTTTGGGATGAGCCATTCTTGTTCCGCACATGTGTTGATGGGATAATTCAGAGATGCATCCCAGAGGAAGAGATGATGAGTGTAATGGGAGCCTATCACGCTTCTCCAGCAGGGGGCCACCACAGTAGCGCCAAAACTACCAAGAAGATACTGCAATGTGGGCACTACTGGCCCACCCTGTACAAATACACTTATGACTTAGTTCAGGGATGTGACCAATGTCAGCGCTAAGGTAATATCTCTATATGCCAGGAGATGCCCTTGACACTTATCCTAGAGGTTGAGCTATTCGATGTCTGGTGCATCGACTTCATGGGTCCCTTTGTGAGCTCCTACGACATGAGGTATATCTTGGTGGCGGTTGATTATGTCTCAAAGTGGGTGGAAGTGGTGGAACTGCCGAATAATGAGAGCAAGAGTGTAGCCCAGTTTTTTAGGCGAAATATCTTTTCTAGATTTGGGACTCCCAAAACTATCATTAGTGATGGGGGGGACCCATTTCTGTAACAAGATATTCCACGAAGTATTGTGTAAGTATGGAGTCTGTCAGCATAAGGTCGCCACACCCTACCATCCGCAAACTAGTGATCAGGTTGAAGTTTCAAACAGAGAGATCAAAGAGATATTGGCCAAGTCTGTAAATGCATCTCGGACTGATTGGGCTAGGAAATTAGATGATGCACTTTGGGCCTACTGCACAACATACAAAACTCCTATTGGTATGTGTCCGTACCAATTGGTGTTTGCTAAGGCTTGCCGTCTGCCAGTGGAGCTAGACCATAAGGCACTGTGGGCCCTGAATAAGTTGAACATGAATTGGGAGGAAGCCACATAGTTGAGACTTGACCAACTCAATTAGTTGGATGATCTTCGTCTGCACGCGTATGATAGTGTTGCATTGTACAAAGCCAGGATGAAAGTCCAGCATGACAAGTACATCACACCGCGCAATTTTAATATGAGCGAAAGGGTGTTACTATATAACTCGAGGCTGCAGTTGTTTCTAGGAAAGCTCAAGTCTAGGTGGGTTGGACCGTATAAGGTTGTTCAACTTTTCCATCATGGTGCATTGGAGCTTGAAGCTGAAACTGGACACCGGTTCAAGGTTAATGGTCAGAGAATCAAGAAGTACTTGGGTACTGCTGCTGAAGTCTCCATGGTGGAGATAGTACACCTTAACGAAGTCGGAGTAGTCAAGGAGTCACGTCGTGCCGCGACATTAAATCAAGCACTTCATAGGAAGCGACCCATGCTTAATAAAAAATTCATTAGTCGTTATTTTGTAGGTGCAGGTACACGCAAGTGTGCTGGAGAGGTTCTTATAGTGGACCATGGTGGGTACGACACGTATTGGAGCTCAAACTATGAAAAACGGGCAAAGGGCAGTGTCACGGCACCCTACACAGACCGTGTGTCTTCATACGGATCGTGAGAGTGCCCGTGAATACCCCCCAGGTAAGTCTTTCAATCGTTCCAAAGTACCATCAAACGGACGGCCAAATAAATCATGTGATGTCATACGAACTGTGAGGCCAATCGTGAGAATTACCTGATGGCAGCAGGTTCAAGTGGCAGCACACGGACAACCACATGGACCGAGTCACATCACGTGGGACGTGTTTTCAATCGTTAGACGTTGCATGTACAAGGGGACTCGGATGGAGATCCTCATAGCCCGTGACACATGTTATGGTCCATCTAGCTGACTGTGTGGTAGGGTTGACCGGGTTTGACTGGTTAAAAGTTGAATATATTAAACCTCACACACCCCATTCCCCACTTTTCCTTATTTTTTTAGCTCTCTCCCACAAATCCTGTTCACTCCACCAAATCTATCTCTTTCATTATGAAGCAAGGATCTCTCTCACGATCCGTCAAGCAACCCAAGTGGTTTAGGCCTTCACTGTTATTCACTCGCTGTCAATTTTCATTCAAATTCAAGTAAGTAACTTTTGGTTTTCTTCTTTTTTTGAGTATAATTGATGTGCATGTACCTATACTTGTGCAAAGTTGAAGGTTTAGGCTAGAAATTGTGATTTGGTGGGATAAATTGAGTTGGGTGAGGGGTTGGTTGTCATTCCCCACCATTGTTGGCCCCTTGAAGATTTTTCCCCATGAATGTGATATGAAATTAGGTTATCGGTGTTGTTTTGTTGGGTAAATCTTCAGTATTTTGCTTGCCATAGGTGTAGAAGAGTACTAGGAACCCGATTTGTGTGCCTAAGTCCAGCATCTGCAGGTTGATGGTTGAAATTTCTCGAGGTGCTACTCAACAGTACCCTTCACGAGTCGTGTACCTCCACACGAACCGTGTCATGGTTCGTGGGGTGCACCTTATTGCAGTACCATTGGCAGATCGTTCAAGGCATGACACACGGACCATCTCACGACTTGTGACCCATCTCACGGTCCGTGTAGGGGTCCCATCCAGGTGCCCTGTCTCCCTCACACTCCGAGTCAAGGCACACGGACCACCTCACGATCCGTGTAGGGGTCCCGTATAGGTTCCCTCTCTCATCCATACTTCAAGTCAAGGCACACGGACCACCTCACGGTCCGTGACCCATCACATGGTCCGTATGGGGGGTTCCGTCCAGGTGACAGTTCCCAACATCCCAAGTCCAGCAAGATGAACCACCTCACGACCCGTGACACGTCACACGGTCCGTGTAGGGTCAGTCTGGCTGTGTTCTGCATCTATAGTTGTTAAGTTCTTTTACTAGTTTGTGTTTTCTATTTTTGTACTGTGACTTAGTGTAATTTCCCTATGATAGACCGGGTGAAGCCACTCTTAAGGGTTATTGTCACTTGTTACACCGCAGGGAAAGTCTGAGTACCCGGTCGCGTGTCATCCTAAAGGTTTCAAATGTGCTTAATGTATCTTGCTTTGTTGCCCGCAGGTCTAATGGGTCCTCGCTGAAAGTCTGCACCCCCCAGGGAGGAGCTCGAGTCTTGTTTACACGATTCTCTAACTGAGTCCTCCAGCAACCGTACAGATAGAGAATAGAGCAATGATTCATCTGAGGGGTTAGAGGTATATTATTCAGGTAATATTTCCCCTCGCTCTCCCTGCACCACTAGAGCTAGGGCGGCTCAACAGGAATTGACCCCCTACCCCCAGAGGGGGGCCCCACTTGCTGGGGGGGAGGAAGAGGTTGCCTTAGAATATGAGAAAGAGGAGCATGTCTCCACTCCCGAAGCCCCGCAACAATAGGATGGCGCCCCGGAGATTGAGCTCCGAGACAGTGATGATGAGGTCATACATTATGCTATTTCTCGGGCTCCTAATGATTAAGTATCCAAGTATCTCATCCTATTCCTCCAAGGCCGTTGGACTACCCCAGGGGACGAGACATATTTTCTGATGGGTTGACTAAAAGGTCCAGGGGGTTCCAGTGGCGGCCTGTACTGACAGAATATATAGTATTGACTGATAACCTGGATGCGGAGCCAGAAATCAAGGCTGAATTCGAGTTCCACCAGTTTGGATGGATGTCCTAAAAGCCAGGTTTCTATGGGTTGGCCCTCATCCGAGAGTTTTATTCCTGCTATGCTGCTAATTTGATGAATTTGGTGGGGGCGGTTTCAAGAGGCTTCGTAGATATATGGCCATGAATTTGTCCCTATTGGAGAAAATGTCTATCTAAGGTCAGCCAGTCGATATCTCTGAAACACCATCAATAGGTTCTTACATGGGTCTAAGTACACCACGCCAGCTGACGGGCTTTATGCAGCTAAAGTCCACCAGGTTTTTGAGGAGACTCTACTGGCTGATCTTGAGTCTTGGGTTACTGTGATGTCCTGGATTGCACAACAGATAGCATTACAGGGTATTGAAGTCGCTTGGGTCACCGACTCACGGATCCCTATAACCAAGGCCTCTCTCACATTTCAGGCCAAGTTTTGGTGGTCCGTGGTGCGTGCCCGCCTACAACCCACTTTAAATGACAACACCCACTAATTGTCGCAGGCCTTACTGGTGACATGTCTCACCGCCCGCTATCCTATTAATATGGGTTGGGTCATTGCCATTGAGATGAGGGATAGGGCCTTAAGTTATCGGGCAACCTTCCCTTTTCCTGTTTGATCAGAAGCCTCTCAGGTGGGATCACGTCCCCACCAGAAAGTACCTGGACCGGAAGATGTTTCCTTCTACGGCGGTTAGCATTGCCTTAATCAAAGATGTCAACAATCCACTCTTTCCAACTAGGACGCAACGCTATGGTGGCCCGACTATGTTTCCACAAGCCGCTCCTCAGCAACCCATAAAATTTGAGGGGTTTTCAGGCATTCCACCGACTGGTGAGGCATCGGAGCAGCCTGGGGCACCAGTCCACAAACACCTATGGCACCGGGATATGTCTATGTCCCCTATGAGTTCTTGGCCAGGTTGGTTAATGATCAGCGGCAAACTCGGGCCATAGTGGACCAGATTGTTGAGAGAATGCCACAGGTGGTTCAGACCCACGTTAACCAAGCTATAGAATCGCTCCGTGCAGATCTTTGGAGCCAGATCGCTGTTCTCCAGAACTAGGTGAACAACCTGGAGACCTACTTCAACGAGCTGTTCAATAGCTTGTCTGGGATGGAAGCGGCCAATATCTTGAACACGGTCACAGAAATGAAAAACTATATAGCCATTCTCATTGCAAAATACAATGCCTCACCTCCACCTCCTTCGACTGAGTCACTGATGAACCTGTTTGTTTCCCCAGCCCCCACAACATCTTTGGGTGATTAATAGGGTGTTCCTCCTCCAGTGCCACCTGCTGCCACTATGCAGCAACCTGAGTCCTCTCAGCGTAAAGGGAAGGAGAAAAAGAGGTATCAGTGCCATAGCCCGCCATCAGATGCAAATAAGGTGGAGGAGAAACAGATGCGCAAGGTGTTTAGAGCCCAAAGACGGGCTGCTGCAGTGTAGGCAGAGCAAGAGTGGCTTACATATGAGATAGCTAGAGCCAGAGCTTTTGGGAGTGCTTCTGGCCAGGCCCCGCTCTATGATGGAGGCGACCCCACTGGGGGGTCGCACCCTACTGATGTTGATCAGCCCGACGCCTAGTGCATCTCAGGTATGTCCTTTCCCCTTTGTCTTTATTTCTTACTTTCTGTGCATTGAGGGCATTGCACTGCCTTTTTGGTGGGGGTATGACATTCTTGGCACCTAGGAGTTTTTGTTTCCATGTTTCTTTTCTCTCAAGTGAACTATCTAGTAGAACTGACTTGTTTAGATTGTATAGTTTGCATAAGTGTAAGTCTTTATAGGAGTCTACAATAACCCAAATCTTTATTTTCAAGTTACTTGTATGTGCATGCATCCCATCCTGACTAACTTCTGTAATCCGAGAAAAATATTATTTACATTGCCTAGTTGATATCTGGATGAATGAAAATGACTTGATTGGTTGGTGCTGAATAGGGTAATATAGGTGTCATGTGTGTGTGAGCCTATTAGTTTAAATTCTATTGACACACCTGTAAGCTAGAACTTGCCCGGTTAGTCCCACTAGAATAATTGAATAACTGTATTAGGAAAGGATCTTAGGTCATCATTGTGTGAAGCCACTTATCCTAAAATAAACCAACCAAATAAAAGTGTTCCCTTTGAACAGAACACAAGTACTTCTATGCACCCAACCATATACCACTAAACTACACATATGCACTCAGAAAAGTCCTAACACAACAACAACAACAATAATATATATATATATATATATATACACATATATATATATAACATATCATAGGATATCATCTCATGATATACGACTGAAATCTAGGGTCAAGTGGTACATATTGGCATAAGCTTTCACATAATCCCATTCTCATAATATATATATATATATATAAAAGGCTCAAGTTAATAACTATATGTCACAGTCCTTCAATAATTCAATCTTAACAATATACGTGTTCCAAAATTATCACGACCCAGTCCTGGTCATGATGGTGCCTGTTTGACCTCACCTACAGGCAAGCCAATTACCAAACCCACAAGGTACCTGTCCTAGCTTTTACTCAATCCAAATCGATAAAACAAGAATATAGGTAATACACCAAAATCTACCCAAAACCTGGAAGTCAACTGTATAGATCTATAATAGACAAAAGTACATATCATATACATATATCAATAACCATAAAAATATACAAACCAAGGAGTGCACTTACAAATATATAATTCTATTGTACAAGGACAATGTTTAAAAGTAAAAGACGGTCATCAAGAGGAAGGAGATTGTGACAAAGCCAGAGTTGTCGATGGTCACCCAAAAGTTTCCTAAGCACTCCCAAATCCCCAACTCAGTGATCACTGCCCGTACCTGAACCTGCACCATGGAAAGATACAGAAGTAGGGGCGAATACTAGAAAAAGACACCCAGTAGGTATCATCGGCCGACCAAGTGAAATAATATACATATGAAAAGCTCAGAAATGGATAATTACAGCAAGTGTAATAACTCGAACCTTATATCAAGAACAAGCATATCTAGAAAACTCTCAACCCTCGACAAAACCACCTCAAGTGATGAACAATAATAACCGGAACCAACCAAAGTGATGAACAACAGTAACTAGAATCAACCCAAGTGATGCATAACAGTAACCAACTGATGAAACTATGTAGGCCTATACCACAACTTCCCTAACTAAGCTACAGTGTTGTATGTGGGTGCAAAGCCCTAGTAACTATGCCTATATGCCACTTGGGCCTTCATAAGCCCAAGAGGTACACTCGCGCATAATATAGAACTGACAGATTATCACAAAATCCCAACGAGCCATCATAAAATTCCATAGAACTATCACAGAGCTAAGCTCTCCATATCATCAGAACACGGGTCAGTTGTACGTGGGTGTAAGGCTATAATATCTAAGCCTGCACACCTCCTAGGCCCACAAAAGCCTAGAAGGTACACTCAGGCACAATATAGGTGTGAATAGGTGTGGATCCATAGGTAATCAATCACATAATAGTTGGTTCCTCAACCTTGTACCGGCGCGTGGCACCTCATCCAAAGTATATATGTGGAACGGTGGGAAATATACCCCATGGGAGAAAGAATCCCCCTCGTATACAAGTGTATCTCATCTTAGAATGTCAATCACAGGGCCTCACCCTAAATGGGATCAACGGGGTCCTCGACCCAAAATGTAACCAATGGGGTCCATGACCCATAATCAATTGGGTCTCATACCCCAAACAATCGGTGTGTCGTATCTCTCTCTAAACAAATAGAAGTATCTCAAACCCAGAATGCAACCAATGGGGTCCTCGTTCTGGAACATCAATAATTGCTCAAACCTAAGAGTTAGCATCCATCACCTGACATCTTTAGTTGTGGACATTGGAACTTGGACCTCGGGGCACATATCCTAGGGACTCAAATACTCAGACGTGACCACCAGAGCTCGAATAGTGATGGGAAGAGTCATCTAAGACTCGATATATCAAAATAGTCACTCATTCAACCAGTCTATCCAAATTCAGAACTCTAAATTCATATCATGACTAGAGTGAACATAGGCGATGACAATCATATCGTGCCTAGAGTGAATGTAGGCAATGATGCTCACTACATAGGTATCCCATAATCTTAATCTAACCCATACAACCATCACTACTACCTCTCTCAGATATAACATATACCCCAGCATCAGATGGAAGAAACCAATGCACAACAAGTATCAACAGTACATCGGAGTATCACAAATCGTCATAAGGTCATGCCCAACAAAGGACAAGTATATAATAACCTCATCAATTATAAGTACCTAGAGTGAACAAGGACAATCATGATGCGTCACAAGTATCCTGGACAACCAAACCCATCAAAGTCATATCTACACCAAAATCAGGCTGCAGTACAACATACAATCAATACACAGTCTCCTAGTCAACATATCACCATAGCAATAGGCTATACACACTCATACAGGTACAAGTTAAGTTAGCACACATGCATGCCCCATGCACTAGCTCATATTCGTCCCTTAATAGGTCTTTTCTTCGTGTAAAGCAACTCATAGGGCAGCGTTGGTATAACCTAAGCTAAGGCCCAAAAGGATAGATAATCAGAAAGATGTCACCTACCCAGAATCATATCGCAACCCTACTACTATCAAGTATTCCACCCAAGGCAACCATGTGTCGGCCCACTAATAATGTGCCTTTCTCCGAACAGGGTGCCTATTCCCAGGGCCAACCCACACAACTAGTGTCTTATCATAAATAACCTAGGGAAACCCATAGAACATAACCCACACCTAGCTACCAGGGCCACACACCTGTCCCTAATCCTCTAGTGGTTCAATAGCACAACTCTCGTATCATAGATCACAAGGCTCCCTTAGGAGTACAACTAGAATCATCCCCAGAGCATGGGGTATTTCTCCAGTCACCAACAAGTAGCACAAGTCCATAGCAGATAACAACGGTATACAAGATCATATAAGTCACAGGGAAGAACAAAATCATGTTTAAATAGGCAATTTATCATAATCAAGGCAACCACAAGTACTCAGAATAGGTATAAATACTAGAATTAGTGCAAAAGGTAGCATGTAATCACTTGTCATTCTAAAAAATAAGTATTTTTCAGTAATCTCAGGCCACATGCACACACATGTAAGAGTCAAACTCAGTGTACATACCTGTCACTTCTTCTTAACCCCTTCCAGGCCTTTCTCATGGCCAAACAGTGTAAAAATTCAACTAGTATAGGAGTTATAACTAACACAACATACTACAAGAAAATGTACTTCTAGCTATGAATTTAAAAATCGTGGCTATTACTTAATAATAGACACAAAACTTTAAATTTCGTGGCTACCTAAAAATTCATCAAATTTCTTAGCCACGATAATGAAATTGACAAAGCTAAATCCTTAATCGTAGCAATAAATATCTAACTAGCCACAATTTTACTGCTACGATTTCTGTAGCTAATGATAAGTTTTTGTCATACGATAAAAGTGAGTGTAGCAATAGTAATCCTTTAGCTATAATAAATTATTTGAAACAACATATTATAGCTAAATAAATATTTTTGCTTCAAGTCATAAAAAATTGTGGCAATAGTTAAATGAAATAGCCATAAATTTTTTTGTTATAATTAAATTTCGTAGCTTATTATTATTTTTGCCACGATTTAAATTTATTATAGTAATAACAACCTTTTAGCCACAACAAATTATTTGAAAAAAAATTGTAGCTAAATAAAAATTTTGCTTTAAGTTATAAAAATAAATGACAATACTTAAATGAAATAGCCAAATATACTTTGCTAGAATAAAATTTTATGACTAACTATTAATTGTTACCATGAATTTAAATTTATCATAGTAACAATAACCTTGTAGCCACGATAAATTATTTGTTTTTTAAAAATTGCAGATGAATAAGTATTTTTCTTAAGCTATAAAAGTTTTGTCATATTAAAAGGTATAGTCATAATTTTTTTACTATAGTAAAATTTATAGTTAATTATTAAGTTTTGTCACGATCTTGTTGAAGTTAGTTTGAGCAATAGTTACTTTTTTCATAAAATATAATTTGAAATAAAATATTATAACTAAATAAATATATTTTGACTATTGAAACTTGTGACAGTAATTATCTTAATAATTATAATTATTTTTCACGACAATATGTTATAAACATGAGAAAAGAAGAGTATCGCAACACAAAGAGGAAAGAAAATAAGTTTGCAACAAATAGTGGATGTCAATAATTTATTTTTAAAAATTACATTAAAATCTATTATTTACTTATTTTTTAAATTATTTTTTATGACCAGAACATTAATTAATATGGGTATCTTGTAAAATACTCATGTCAATCAATATTTTAATAAATGTGAAACATTTAAAGTGGACAAGTAAAAGTGAACGGGAGAGTAACACATATAATTATTTTTGTTCAAATTTCATAATTAGCAAATTAATTAAATAATTTATCAATTGACAAAAATTGATAACAATTATATAATTTATTATGAATTTAACTGATATTTGGCTAAATAATAGTCATAATTCATTGTTATCAAATAATGTTACCACAAATTTATTATTGTGATTAAAAAATTAGCTCATAAATATTTTTTACCATGATATGATTTTTTTTGTAATAATACTAATCTTGTGTATTTAGAGGTGTTAATCATTCGATTAGATTGATTCAATACTACATGTCTACTTGTGAAATTCAAATATATCTTTAATAAATAAGTTATTATCTCTAATTAATTTTAATTAACTGACTATATCAAACTTTAATATAACTTCAATAAGTCTTACTAAAGTTTCATCCTGTTCAATGCTTTCAGTATTATTTAATTCAAACTTATTTCATCATCATAATATCTTTATTGATCTAATGTGATTGGAGGTGTTAATTGTTTGATTCAATTCATTTTTACAACTTGTAAGTCTTAAATATAACTTAAATAAATTCTTGATATTATATTTATTTCAATTAACTAATCATGTTAAATTTTAGCAAAACTTCAGTAAATCTTATTCAAACTTTGTTCTAATCAAGTATTTTAGAATTATTATTTGATTCAGATATAATTTATTGAAACAAAACTTTTAAAATTTCAATATTATTAAAGACATTTATCATTCCACTTGTTTTTATTTTATTGGATATTACTTGTAAATTTAAATTATAATTTAAATAGATGTTACATATAAACAAAAGAATTAAATAAAATTCATATAAAAAATTAAAATACAAAAAAGGAAAAAAAAAGAAGATAATCTTCAAGAATAGATAATTTGTAAACCTACTCATAATCTCAAACTTATCAACTAACTTTTTAAACTTATTAACTCAATATTTAAT
>JBCEWC010010783.1:0-17322 GCA_038996855.1 Solanum aculeatissimum
TATTGTGTGGATCCTGACCTTTCTAGTTTTTGTAAATTATTAAGTATTTGCAAAATATCTTCTCTATATTGTTCTATCCCTTTTATAATATTGACAGTTATTCTTTTAAGGTTAAATAATGAACTTCTCATGTATATCTAGTGTCTCAGTAAAGAACCATGCTCTGATACCAAATATAGGCCCCCTGCTCGGAGGTTTTTCAATGTTTCTTTCAAAAATAATTAGTTGTCTGTGGTTGGGTTCTTGATGAAACTGTTTTTGATCTCTAGAGTATTAGATTATTCAAACTGTAGTAATCTATTTAGAAAATAATCTGACAAACTTTCTTTCGGCTCTTTTCCTTAATCTTATGTTACAACACTAGTCGTCTTTAGCTCCACCCCGGATTTAGACAATAACAACGGCCTTTTGCCTAAAATTGTCTATTCCTCAAACTCAACTTCTATTTTTCTCTAGTTGTATGTTTTTTATGATTTTTGTTTATGTGTTATTGCAAATGTTTATGTCTTTTTTTTGGATTCTCTCGCGTGTGTGTTTGTTTCTGTGAGTGTTCTTATGTTTTTTTTGGTTCCAAAATCGAATATGCGTAATGACCTCGAAGGTCATTTTTGAAAATCTTGATAAAATTATTATTTTTCCCTTCTCAAAAGTTGTCTTTTGTCATTTTAGTTGAGTCTCAAAATCGAATTCTGAAAACCATGCAAAAAGTTGGAGTTTTGCTAAAGAAAGAGTTTTTATGAGCTTAAAGTTGAAAATTTTGAGTTCTATGGTCATCTTGAGTTTTGAGTATCAAAATTCAATTATGTCGATTCCAGCAACTTTGGAATGCAGAATCTAGTCTAGGAGAATTTGTAGGACTGAATTTGGAATTAAAATGAAGATTTTAGACCCAAAGTTGCATTTTTAGTTGATTTTGGATCATAGTTTGACTTTGGTCAACATTCATAGTTCAGAAGCTCTAATCAAATTTTTGATAGTTTTAGTGGTTCTAAGAGATGAAACTAACACTAGAAGTGGTCTTGTTTTAAATTTTAGAGTTCTCGAGGGGAGTTTGGG
This sequence comes from Solanum aculeatissimum, assembly GCA_038996855.1. Taxonomy (NCBI): domain Eukaryota; kingdom Viridiplantae; phylum Streptophyta; class Magnoliopsida; order Solanales; family Solanaceae; genus Solanum; species Solanum aculeatissimum. The sequence goes on from JBCEWC010010783.1 coordinate 1,057, forward strand.
TATTTTTAAGTTTTAACTAGTTTCTTTGAGTTTTATCGGGTTTTGGGCCAAGGAGGTCTCGAATTCAAATTATGATGGTTCCATTAAGACCAAAATGTCATTTCTCATAGGGTTGCATGTATGATTTTTGTTCATGGAGTTTTGAACGAATCTCGAGTGTTCATTTCATGGATTTCTGTGTTATAATTATTCTACTATCTGGTGCATCTAGGTTATTCTCCACATTCCCGGAGGTCAAATTTTTTAGACCTCCGTATTTGCAGATAGAGGGTCTATATTCGTAGAGTTATGGAGGTATTGACCTCTGCGTTCGCGCGGGTGGGTCCCACATTCACGAGTTTTATTCCTTCATGGCTTTCACATTCGAGGGATTTGCTCCGTACAAAGCATTAAATAGACATGGACAAAATATTTTTTTAGAATATCGGGATTAGTCATTTTCAACACTCCAAGCTTCATTGTTTTAGAGAATCTTCAAGGTTTTTCAAGAAAAATCTATTGGGTAACTATTTTCTAACCTATTTCTCTAATTTTCATTCATTAAATTGTATTTTTAACTTAGCAGTTGAGGTTATAAAGTGAAGAATTTGGGAATATTTTGGGATTTGATTTCTAATGCTTAATTGATGATTTGGACCTCATTTTAACTCCGTTTTCAAAATGATTTTCACAATTGAAATCCTTATTACTTGGGAAATGTTTTCTTGTGTTATTTTTCAAATTCTAGGTTTTTTTTTCTGGCATGGGATTTTTGACCATTTTATCCTTTCCGCCCAAATTGATTGATTTTAATGTCATTAGATTTATATCGTGATTGTGATGCTACATTTGACTAAATTTTGGTGATTCGAAGTATCGTAAAATGGGAAAAACTTTGGATTTTACTTGATTCGAAACTTCTACTAAGGCAAGTAGACTTTCAACCTTTTGTTGAGTATGATTGAACTTGTATGCTCATATGTGTATGAAATTAGATGATTTGGGCATGAATTGGGATAAAATTATTTTATCATAGGCTTCGATCATGAAGTTTCAAATTTGGATAATTGTTCATGTTGTGAAATCTTAACTTGTCAATGAATTGTGGATTCATGATATATGTGATCTTGTCAATTATGAGCTATTGACATTGAAATGGTACCAATATTGAGATTTCCATTTATGATATTGAGATTGTGATGACATTGAGAATGTGATGACATTGACATGGTGATGATATTGATAATTGCATATATTGCATCTATTTGTTTCTTGTGCATTGATATTTGTGATGACTATGGTCGAGAGATGAGTAAGGTAACATATGGATTAGTGGTCGAGGTCTCTACCGGTCGATTATTAGTTGAGGTTACTATCGGCGAGCCGAGGTAATATGTCGGCTAATAATGTGACTGAAGTTGCTTCTGGCCAGGTAAGCATTGATCAAGGTCATTGTCAGTAATGTTCACGGATACATAATCTTTGAGTGTCCCCTATGAGTTCTGATCTGAGTTTATCAGTGGATATATATCGTAGGACAAACATGCATCGCGATTATTTGAAATTGCATCGCATTATTTACATCTCATGGAATCCACTCTATCTCACACCATTCCTTCTTGATATTGTTATATAAAATGGGTGTGAAATTGTGAATGAGTTAAAACTATTTATAATATTGAAGATCTATTATGTTATTTGACTTTGAGTACCAGTTGAATATTTTGATATACTATTCTATGAGATGTGAATATATGTAGATGCATATGTTGTTGTGCTGGAATTTTCCTGAGTGCAGGTGTGTAGTTCAGTGGTGTGTAGTTAGGTGGATAGGAGTACTTGTATGTTCATTGCTTTACTTTAGGTTAGTTTTCATTTGTTGAATACCTTGTTATTTGGTGCTCACCCCTTGCTATACTTTCTAGGTTGTAAGCCCACTCCTTCATTCTAGCCTTCATTGTTACAAGGTCGAGCTTCAGGATCACTTGTGAGGTAGCTTCTTGTCTCTTCGGCAGATGTTCGAGGATTCTATTTTATGTTTTGTTCTATTTGAGGACTAGACATGTATTTCATTTGAGTATTCTAATTATTAGAGGCTTGTACTGATGTCACTCAAGCCACACCTCCTTTTTGAGGTAAAACGGTCACTGTCAAGTAAATAATCTAACTGATGTTATGGTTGATCCCTCAGAACATATGGTAGACAGATGAATTAATTTAATGTAAGTTGAAATGATTAACCTACTTATCTCTCAAGAAAAGAGGGTGGGATTTATAAAGTAAAATTAACTAAACTAAACTAGCGCAAGTGTTGAGAAATTAGTAGAAGAGCTAACTAAGATAATGTGTTTCCCATGAATCCCTAACCTGGTATGATCGGATAAATGCAATCTTTTTCAGTGTGTAGGTGTAGGATAGTAAGTTAGGTTTACCTAAACCTTTGATCTAACGAATAGGTAAATTTCATCACGAAACTTGATTTATCTCCGTGATGTGACATTACTAGCCCTTACTTTTTATCCTAGTACAACCTCCCCTTGATCCAGTTTGGTTGATTAGATAAGACATCTCAATCAAATCTTGTTAATTACCTATTTTCCTATTTATTACTTCCTTGATCCGACAAATAACACTAGGTGAGTTCTAACGTAGGCCTTCGTTAAAAAGCAATTAAACTGAAGATAATTAATTAATACAATTTGACACACCTTTCAAGAATTATATAAGATCTGATTTTACCTTTTTAGTTCCTCATGGTTGCCACAACCCTAGTTGTGGATTTAGCTATGCATAATCAGTATAAATGCAAGAATTATGAAGTAGAGTAACATAATTGAGTACTTACCTAGATGAATTAAGAATATGAAATCCAACTCTTCAATTAGAATCACAAGGTCAAATTAAGAACACACAATAATGTTTTTTCACTGAAAATATGATAAATCCTAAGTGTATTCTCTAAAACCTTGTTCAAACTTTGTGACTCTTATCTTTTTTATGAAAAATAACCAAAAATCCTATTTATAATGTGTAAAATACAAAATCAAAAAGGAATAGCAAAACTATGTTGGCACACTCTACAGGTAGGTTCAAAGCTCGTACATTAATCTATGGCTCGTATGTCGAGGTTTCATGGACTGCAACTAGATTCTGGAGACTACTTCTACTAGATCTTTCCACGGATCGTGCAATATTCTAAGGCCTGTGGGGGAGTTTCGTTTGATGACTTTTTAGAACCTCTTCACTTTCTGATCCTTAGGGAACGACCACACTCTATGACTCATGGATTGATCTATGACTCGCCTGCTTCCTTCGTAGAGTTTAACTCAGAAATTCATCCTTCACTAAAAATTGCTACGAGACCCTATCTATGGCTCGTGAACTATTCCACAACCCATAAAGGGTTTCGTGGATCCTCAAAAATTGTTGTTTTAGCATACTTTGCCCAAACATTATGCCAACACTGAAATCCTGCAAATCAAACACATCAAATCTACTAACATCACCTTGAGAACACATACAATTTCAAGTTTTAAGCATTACAAATGATGTATTTCAGCAGCACATCAACACCCTCAACTTAAAATTATTGCTTGTCCTCAAGCGATAGTCTCAATCCATGTAAGCAGTACAGAGACACATAGACCTCAACCTATGGCACAGACTTTATCAAAATCTAACACAGACACCCACACGTCTTTTCAAATACATACCAAATAGCTATCCAACAAATCAATGTAGATCAATACACCCAACAGTGCAACTATGATAAGTTATGCAACCATAAATAAGTAACAATCACTAACTTATTTAGATATCAACAATGCAATGCAAGTGTCTTACAAAAAGAAGTCCCATTCCCCACTCCAGATGATATTTTCAAATTTAGTACTTGGGACAATACTACAACACTCACTCTCACAAACGATATTCAAATATTGTACGAAATACCATAGTCTTGCCCCTATACTCATGACTGACACCTTAAACTAGTTGGGCTAGGATCACTTTAGGCTCAGGGGGCTTTTGGTATGATATTTTAGGAACATAGTGACTAATGGCACTCCTTGACACCACATTTTTCTAAACTTTTTTCCTACCAACCCGTATTTTTCTTTATTCCTTCTTTTTCTCCCATTTTGAACCTTTTAAGGTGCCTTAGACACAGTTTTTGCACGGTGCCTTTATTTTTCACAATCTTTTTCCATTTAGCAGACTAATTAGCCATTTTTTTATTTTTCTCGCACCCTGCAACACATTTTCCTCACCTTTTTCTATATCACTAGTTTTCCCCTCTTTACATGACCTTCCTATCACCATCCACCCTTAACTTAGGCTTTTGGCATGAGTTGAGGTGCACAATATCCTTCCTCAGAACCAGGCCACTTTTGATAGCCACCTTCAACTTAAGCTCTTTGCTTCAGTCGAGGTGCACAATATTTAAGGAAGGACTAGGGCTAATTTTAGGACTTATCATTTATCAAAGCAAGGTTACTTGGGTATTTACAAAAAAAGAGGTATATGTAAGGCTCAAACACAGGGATCAAAGGATATATAGCACATTTGGTCGGTTATTTAGGCTAAGTAGATTATTAAGAACAACGACCTAAGATCCTTTCCTAACCAACTAATCTATAGTATAAGTCAGAGTAACTGGACAAGTTCTGAATTGAAATACAATATTGAATCATGCAATTAAGCTCACTCACACATGGCACTGCATACATGTTAACACAGACTATTCTGATCACACTTTTTATCATAATTTATCCTAATCAGAACAAGCACTGTCCAACAACTAATCATGCATGGTTGCTATCAAGACTAACTAATCAAAATTTTATGGTAGGTATCATTTTTCAACAAAAACATAATTATGCCATAGATATAGGTATTGTATGCTACTAATACTACTTAAACATCCTAAACATGCCAACTCAAAAGAAAATAAATATTCATAGGGAAAAAGAACACAGGCAAGAAAACCCTTTGGATCAAAAATCGAGATAGATATAGGCCAAGGCTACTCAGACTTCACTAAGGCCTATAACTACCCACACCCCATCAAAAAAGTTTATGCATTGTCCCCAATGTACACAACATAATCAAAAATAAAGAATCGAGATCAAAAGAACATACCTTGGCACCTAAGCGCCTCACTCGTCTTAGGTTTCCTCCCAAGTAGTGCCTTATTTAGTGTCGCGGCACAACTTAGCTCACTTGATTACTCAGACTTCATCCAGTGTCCATGCTTCCACTGTCTTAATATCTTCATCATTGCTAAGATATATTTTTACCTTTTGGTCATTCATCTTGAAAGTTAAACCATTCTTTTTCTCCATCTTTATGGATCCTATGGCTGAAGACTCGTGTTATTTTAAGGGGTCCGATCTATTTAGACATGAGTTTTCTAGGGAACAACCTCAATCTAGAGTTATAGAGCAACACTAAGTCTCCGATCATGAACTAGCGATTTTGATGCAACGATCATGTTGCAACTTCATCCATTATTTGTACAGGGCTGAACTTTGATATGCCTTTAAGCGGAATTCGTTGAGCTCATTCAACTAGTTCAGCCTCAAGGTTTCCACATCATTCCAATCTAGATTCAACTTTTTCACTGCCCACATCGCCTTGTGTTCCAGTTCTACTAGTAAGTGGCAGGCTTTTTCAAAGACAAGTTAGTGGGGAGACATAACTATCGGGGTCTTGAATGCAGTCTGATATGCCCATAATGCATCATCCAGCTTTCGTGACCAGTATGTCTAATTTGCATTCACCTTTTTGGATAAAATTTATTTGATCTCCCGATTTGAGACCTCCATTTGTTGTAAAGCGCCACTGCTTCCACCCATTTTGATACATAGTCCACAACAATATGATGTACTTGTTTCCATGTGAGCTAACAAATGGGCCCATGAAATCTATCCCTCGTACATTAAATAATTTGATCACCGTAATGGGGTTTAGAGAAAGCTCATGTTTGCGGGAGACACCCCCTTCGCTTTGGCATCTATCATAGGCCTTGGCATAGTCGTAGGCGCCTTGGTGGATGATTGACCAATAATAGCCATACTGTAAAATATTATATGTTGTTCGAACTCCACTATGATGTTCGCCGACTAGGGATGAATGGAACACTTCTAGAATGCTCATCATTTCAACCTCAGGAACACAACGACAAATAATCTCATTTGCACAATCACGAAACAAGTATAGGTCATCTCAGAAGAATTTTCTCACGTTCATCATGAACTTTTGGCATTGGTGAGGTGTCATATCAGGGGCACAATGTTTCTAACCAAATAGTTTGCAAAATCCACAAACCATGGTATTAAGTCATGCAATTCTTCCAGCACTCTTTCATTAGGCAAAAACAATCATAAATCTTGACCCCATAATCATACTTTGCCTTGGCCTCATCCTCCAACCTGGATAGGTGATCTGTAACCTGGTTCTCTATTTCTTTTTTGTCGATCACCTCAAAGTTAAACTCTTAGAGCAAGAGTATCCATCGAATAAACCTCAGATTCATATCCTTGTTTGTCATTAAGTACCGCAGTGCCAAGTGATCCATGTGTACAATAACTTTTGTCCCTAAGAGATAGGATCTAAACTTTTCAAATGCAAAAACCACTGGGAGTAACTCCTATTCTGCGACAGTATAGATCTTTTATGTTGTATTCAGTGCTTTACTGGCATAATATATAGAATGTAAGATCTTCTCTCTGCGTTGTCCCAATACCACACCAAGTACTACCCCACTTACATCGCACATGATTTCACATGGCTTTCACTGGTCTGGAGTAATAATAATAGAGGTTGATGTTAACCTCTTCTTCAATCCTTCAAATGCTCTCTAGTATATGTCATCAAATATGGACTTGGTCTCCTTATCGAGAAATTTGTACAAAGGGTATGCAATCTTTGAGAAGTCCTTAATGAAGCGCCAGTAGAACCCTGCATGCCCCATAAAGCTTCTTACCCCTTTAATAGAGATAGGTGAGGGAAGCTTCTCAATCACCTCTATCTTGGCTCTATCTACTTCAATGCCCTTTCTAGAAATTTAGTTCCCTAGCACGATGCCTTCTTTCACCATGAAGTGACACTTTTCCCAGTTCAAAACTAGATGACATTCTTTGCACCTCTATATCACTGTCTGCAAATTCTTCAGATAATCTTCAAATGAGTAGCCCACCACACTGAAGTTATCCATGAATACCTCAATTGTATTTTCCACCATGTTTGAGAAGATGGACATCATGAATCTCTGGAATGTGGTTGGTGCATTGCATAACCCAAATGACATCCTCTTGAATGAGAAGGTTCCAAAAGGACATGTAAATGTGATCTTCTCTTGAACCTCTAGAGTAATGGAGATATTATTGTATCCTAAATAATCGTTGAGAAAGCAAAACCAACCCTTTCTATCCAACCAGTCTAATATCTGATCCATGAATGCCATAGGAAAGTGATCTTTATCCGCCGAGGCATTGATTTTTCTATAGTCCATACATACCCTCTATCTTATGACTAGTCGTATGGGGATCAATTCATTGCTCGCATTAGGGTCCAAAGTGATACCTCCTTTTTTTGGAACACATTGGACCAGACGTACCTATTCACAATCAGCTATCAAGTATATCACACCTATGTCCAACTATTTGATGATTTCCTTATGCAAACCTCCTGCGGGTAGGTTGAGGCACCTTTGGTGTTCAACACTTAGCTTGTAACCTTTAACCAATCAGATTTTATGAGTTCATACCCCAGGTGGAATACCAATGATGTCTGCAATTATCCATCCTATAGCCCTCTAGAACTACTGTAGCATTACGACTAAAACATTCTCATGTTCGTCTATTAGGTTCACTTCCACTATGACCGGCAATGTGTCATCAACATCCAAAAACACATATCTTAGATGGGTCAGAAGGAATTTTTATTCTATCATTGGTGGCTCCTCTATGGAGAGTTTTGTGGGTAGTGACTCCCAATTTTTCAATTCCAATTCTAGCTTAGCTTGTCGCCAGAGGAGATTAGACACTCTCAGAGCTTGTACTATTTCATCATAGTCTTGGATGTCATCACTTTCAAAGTTCATCAGTACCGCCTCCAAAGTGACGACACCAAACCTTTCTTCAATTGAAACTTCTGGTTTCTCCTCATCTTTAGCATGGTTTAGGTCATCATGAACCATCCTCGGCTATACATAATTCCTGAAATAAAAAAATGACAAAAAGACATAACATAAGAGAGATAAGATCTAATTCGCCAAAATTACTTAAATTAATAAAGTCTAGCCATATTCTCCAGCAACGACGCCAAAATACTTGATGTCTCTAAAGCTACACCATCTTTTTGAGGTAAAGTGATCGTTGTCAAGTAAATAACCTAAACGAAGTTAGAGTCGATCCCTCAAGGAATATGGTAGACTCAAGAATTAATTCAATGTAAGTCGAGATGACTAACCTACTTATCTCCCAAGGAAAGGGGGTCTTTTGTAAAGTAAAATTAACTAAACTAAACTAATGCAAGTGTTGAGAAATCAGTAGAAGAGCTAACTAGGGTAATGTGTTCCCCATGAATCCCTAACTTGGTATTATCGAATAAATGTAACCTTTTCCAGTGTGTAGGTGTAGTAAGCTAGGTTCACCTAAAGCATTGATTCAGCAATTAGATAAATTTCATCATGGAACGTGATCTTTCTATGTGATCTAACATTACTAACCCTTACTTTTTATCCCAGTACAACCTCCCCTTGATCCAGCTTGGGTTATTAGACAAGAACATCTCAATCAAAATCTATTTATTACCTTTTTTCCTATTCATTACATCCTTGATCTAGCAAGTAACACCAACCGAGTTCTATTGTATGCCTCTATTAAAAAGCAGTTAAAGTGAAGAGGATTAATTTATACAACCTAACACACCTTGCAAGAATTACACAATATCTGATTTGACCTTATTAGTTCCTCATGGTTCCCACAACCCTAGTTGTGGATTTAGCTATGCATGATCAGTATAAATGCAGGAATATGAAGTAGAGTAAACACAGATGAATTATGAATATGAAATCCAACTCTTCAATTAGTATCACAAGGTCAAATTAAGAACACAAAATAATTTTTTTTCCACTCAAAATATGATAAATCCTAAGTGTATTCTCCAAAACCTTGTTCACACTTTGTAACTCGTATCTTTTTTTTTTATGAAACATAACCAAAAACCTATTTATAATAGTATTTCAACCAAAATGGAATAGGAAAACTGTGTTGGCACACTCTATGGGCAGGTTCACGGCTCGAGCATCAATCTACGGCCTGTATGATAAGGTTTTGTGGACTAGAACTGGATTTTGGAGACTACTTCTACGAGACCTTTCCATGGGTCGTGTAAGATTATACGGCACGTGGAGGGGTTTCGTCTGATGACTTTTCAAAACTTCTCCACTTTCTGATCCTTAGGGCACGACCACACGCTACGACTCATGGATTAATCTATGACTCGTCTTCTTCCTTCATAAAGTTTAACTCATAAATTTACCCCTCACTGGAAATTGCTACGAGATCCCATCTATGGCTTGTGAACTATTCTATGACCCATAAAAGATTCCATGGATCCTCAAAAATTGTTGCTTCAACATACTTTTCCCAAAAACCATGCCAAAATAGAAATTTTGCAAAACAAACACAAACACATCAAATCAACTAACATCACTTTGATAACACATAAAATTTCAAGTTTTAAGCATCAAAAGTGATTCATTTTGGCAGCACATCATGTACATGTGACACTAGTTCTGGGATGGTTGTAATTTTATTTCCTTTTCCAATCTATCTTATTAGACTGTTTACCTTCCACTTTGTTATTATTTTTAGGTTGTTCAATATTGCGCTAACTCGCCTTGGCGGGTTAGATGAGTGCCATCACACCTGATTTTTAGGTCATGACAATATGAGGTTGTGGGGAAATGTGTATGTGGGGGTATAGTGTGGTGTGTAATGACCTCGAAGGTCATTGTTTGGTAATTTTTACCAAATTACCATTCTACCCTTCTTTAAAATTGCTTTGGATCATTTTTGGATAAGTCTAAATGTCAAATTTTGAAAATCTTGTAAAAAGTTAGAGTTTTACAAAAGAAAGAGTTTTCAAAGGCTTAAAGTTGGATTTGAGTTTTGAGGCTATTTTAAGTTTTGGGCATTAGAATTTTCAATTCTGTCGATTCTATCAATTTTGGAATGCCAAATCTGGTCTAGTAAAACTTGCAGAACTGAATCAAATTTAAAATAGATAATTTAGGCCCAAATTTGCATTTTTAGTTTCATAGGTTTGGCTTTGGTCAACATTCGGAGTTTGGGAGCTCGTAATGAAATTTTGTCAGTTTCAGTGGTTCCGAATGGTGAAACTAACACTAGAAATGGCTTCATTATTATTTTTAGAGCTTCCAAGAATATTTTAAATTTTTGAATCCAAAACTAGTTCAAACGATCTTTCTCTAGTTCTGGGCCAAGGAGGTTTCAAATTGGAATTCAGACGGTTCCATTGAGTCTAGGCCATTGTTTTTTGTAGGGTTTCATATTTGGTTTACGTTCACGGGGTTCTAAATGAATTCTCGACGGTCCAGTTCTTTATTTTCGTAGGTTATGTGTTGCTGGTGTAGGTATATCAGGTGCAACTATATCTTGTTCCACCCACTTTGTTCTCTGTGTTCGCAGGAGTGGGTCCGGGTTCGTGAATGTCTAACTTGAATGACCTTCATGTTCTCAAAGCTCCTCTCCGCGTTTGTGGAGAACTGTGGGGGTGTGCCTCCACGTTCGCAGATTAAATCCCTTCGTTCGTGGAGGTTTAGCAAGGTCTATGCTCCACGCTCACGAATTTTCATTCACGTTCACTGTTACTTATTATAACTGAATAGTAGCTTGTTTTAAAAGATACATTCATTTCATTTTCCATCATTTTTAACACATCAAGCTTCGTTTTAGAGAGGGATTTTAAGGTTTTTCAAGGCTAATTCATTGGGTAACTATTTTTTAAACTATTTCATTGATTTACATTGATTAATTAGTGTGTTTAACTTATATTGTTTTACTTTTAATGGTGAAAATTGGGAATTTTTTGGACTTTGATTTTCAAACTTTAATTGATGATTTTCCCCTCATCATAGCTCCGTTTTCAAAATAGTTTTCACCGTTAAACTCCTTATTATTTGGGGAATGTTTCCATGTATTAATTTTCAGATTTTGGCAACATTTTCTAGCATGAAATTTTTTACCATTTATCCTTTTTATCCAAATTAATTGATTTTAGTGTCATTAGATTAATTTTGTGATTGAGATACTATATTTGAATAGATTTTGGTGACTCAGAGTACTATAGAAAAGGAAACGTGGTGGATTTGACTTGAATCGAGACTTTATTTGAGGCAAGTGAACTTTTAACATTTTCTTAAGTATGAATGAACCTTGTATGCTCTTATGTGTGTGAAATCGAGCACTTTGGGGTAAGAATTATAACATCGTAGGCTTGATCATGATATTTCAAATTGAATAATTATTTGTATGGTGATATATTGACTTGTAAAATAATTGAGGATTCGTAACCTATGTAATCTTATGAATCATTTGATATTGTTAGCGAGATGGTGCCTATATTGTGATATGATTGATATATTGAGATTGTGGTGATATTGATACATTTGTGATATTGAGTTATTGATGATTTTTAGATATTGAGATTACTATGATGTTGATGCTATGATATAATTGTGATAATTCACATTGCATCTATTATTATATGTGCAATGATACTTGTGATGGCTAAGACCAACAGATGAGAAAGGTAACATGTGGGTTGGTGGTCAAGGTCTCTACCGGTCGAGCCAAGGTTATATGTCAGCGGTCCAAGGTCATTTTTGGATGGGTCCGAGGTCAATGTTTAGATGGGTTCAAGGTCATTTCCCGATGGGTAAGCATTTGCCGAGGTCTTTGCCACTAATGTTCATGGCTATATAGTCCTTGTTTGTCCCCAATGGGTTCTGGTCTAAGGTTATCAGCGAATGTGTATCGTATGATAGACATGCATCACGATTACTTGACATTGCATTACTTTTTATTCATCTCATGGCATTTTTTCCATCTCATATCATATCCATTTGATATTACTATTGTTTTTCTTATGAGATTGTAGACTTATTATGTAATTGACTAAGTGTAACTGTTAGATATATATACTTATAAGTTGAAAATATCATGCCAGGTGATGAATATATCTATTTTATTGTGGAATGTATATGATTTATGATGGGACTTTTCTGAGTGTGGTGTTGTAGTTCGGTGGTATATTGTTATAAGTTAAGGAGTTAATTGTATTCTTCATTGCTTTACTCTAGGTTAGTTCTATTTCACTGAGTTCCCTAATGTTTAGTGCTAACCCCTTGCTATATTTTATAAGTTGTGAGTCCGGTCCACCCTGCTAGACTTCCTTTTTATTAGATCAAGCTTCTGGATTACTTCTGAGGTAGTTTGCTTTGTCTTCAGTAGGCCTTTGAGAATTCCACATTATGTTTCTGTTCTATTTGAGAACAGACACTGAGACTAGTATTTTTTTTAGTATTTTATACTTAGAGGCATGTACATGTGATGCTAGTTCTAGGATGGTTGTATCTTCTTTACTTCCGCATATCTATCTTATTAGTCTATTTATCTTCTGTTTTTAGTATTATTGTTAAGTTGTTAAGTTTTGGGCTAACTCACTTTGGTAGGTTAGGTGAAGTGCCATCACACTCTAATTTCGGGTGGTGACAATTTGGTATCAGAGTCCAAGGTTCATATGTAACGACCCAAAATTTTTTGAAAACTTATAATGGTTGGTCTTGTATGATTTTACACTGGTCATGGTTGAGTTTTGGTAGCCACGGATTGAGTTTAAGTGGCCGAACACAAAATGGATCATTTGGTGGCTTAGAGAGGTCATTTGAACAGTGAGCTTTGAAGAGACATAACATTTGATGTGGGTTTAACCGTGTGGTCTTCTGCATATCACATTTAATATCATTGAGTTAGCTTCGCAACAAAACTAGTTTCACTCGATTCGGAGTTTGTATGAGGGAGTTATGGCCAAAATAAGGAGACTGCTTGAAATTTGGAAGACATTTGAAATAGGCCCTAAAAATGGCCCAAGGCAAGGACCACGGACTGTGTGAGGGTCCACCGTATGTGTGGGGGTCCGTTACATGGTTCAGTGAGCTTAGGGTGGCCAGGACCCACCCCATAACCCAAGTCATGGCTCACGGACCACCCCACGGCTCGTGAGACCTCAAACGGTCCATGTGGGTGGTCGTTAAGTGGGGCAGTGGACTGGCCAGGGGCTGTGGGTTGGTTCTTGGGCAAAGTTTGGCTCCATGGACCAGTACACAGTCCGTGTGAAGACACACAACTCATGAACCCCCTCGTTAAGTGGTCCAGAAGGTCCCCCGACAGTTCGAGCCGAAGCAAAGTTTAAGTGTTAGCTCACGGCATGTTGTACGGCCAGTGCCATTAATTGATCACTGTAGCTCCTCTGTGAAACACTGTGTGACAGTTAAATGTCCATTTCATATGGTATTTTCATGATTTAATTAATCCCTAGGTCCCTTTTAGGCATCCTATGGTCCCCTAAACCCCCTTAACCTAAGCCTAATCCCTTTTCATCCATTCTAAGCCCCCTCATTACACTTTGCAATTTCCTAAATTCTCTTAACCTCCATTGTTGAAGCTTGAAGAAATTTGGGAAAGACAACCTTTGATTGCTTGAATCTTCAATTCCTTTTGTTACTGTAAGGTATGTGGGATTTGATTCAAGGATATTTTTTCCATCCTTGAAGACCCAAGAACCCAAACCTTTAATTTGATTTTAAGATTTCTTTAAGTTATGGGTTCTTCTAATTTTGAAGTATTTAGTTGATTGGAGTTATGTGTTGTAGATTTTAGGTGATTTAATCATATTTTAAGCTTGAATTTTGTGAATGTTCATGGAAACTCTTGAAGAATCAAAATGCATGTCCCTTTATGATTTAATTATGCATGGGTAATTTGCATTATGCTTTAATTATGGATTTTCTCATGATTTATGATGAATTTAACTCTCAATTTGTGAAACTAAGTTTGAATTCCATTACCCGTGTTCTTGTTCCTCATTCATGGCATATGCATAGAATATTGTTATGATGAAACTCTTGACATGATTTGATATGTAAGCCTTGTGATCACATAGTCTCTTGCCAGGGCTCTTTGAGCATACTTGGGTGCTTGCACCACCATGACATGTTTAAAGGATTGATATGATAAGCTATGTAGATGGGATACTCTTATTGCATTGATATAGAATGATCATGAAACTGATTTTAGAAACTCTTGATGGACTTTAACCTAAGTTTAAGCATGATTGATCAATGGTTTTGGTTAGACTAATGGTGCATGATTTGAAAAGATATAAGTCTCCAATTTGAAGTTGCATGTATATATATATGTATTCCCGTGGGATGAGACTTAGTACCAAGGGATTGGAGGCAGGTGGACTATCTCCACAGGGTCCATACTCCTTTTCGTCAAATCATGTGCCACCATGGGTTATCTCCCTAGATAGGGATTGACATGTCATGTTTCCCCTTGTTTAAAGGGTGACTAGGGTACTACTTGGCAAGTAGTTCGGATTCGGGTAGTAGCTCGCTTGGGTCTTCCATGTTGTAGATTGAGGTTACATCCCCACTATATATTGATCATAGCATTACATCTCATACATCATGGCATAACATCTTGTTATATTACTCTTTGGCTACGTGCATTCCTTTTGTATCGTTTGTCCCCTAGCCATGTTGCTTGGTCATATAATCTTGTCATATGCATTGCATACCCGCATACTTAGTGCTTAATTATGCTAACCCATATCCATGTCTACATGTTCTAACCATGTAGGGACCGGAGACTATATCTATATTTTATCGGACGACTCTTGATCATTTTGTGAAGACTTTGCTGTGGTGAGCCCTTTTGTTCAAGGGCAATAGTCACAGTCTATCTACCTATTTTGTATTAAGTCATTTATTTTCCTATGTATTGAGGGTGAGCCTCAAACTTTATCGAGGCCCTGCTTATCTATGTAGAGGCTTGTTGGACCATTCTAAACTCTTGTACGTTGACTTGTTATGTCAAACATTTTGGTTATGTAATACTATGTTTATCTAGCCTTGATTATGGGAATGGCCTCTTATTATGCTTATGACTTGTAATGTTGGGAATTGTGGTTGACTATGTGCTTATGTGGAAAGTCCCATAATCCCGTTATGCCCCCATAGTGGAATCCTATTTACCCGTCCTCTTAGAGATAATTACTATGTGTTATTGCAATCCATGTTTATCCCATTCCCTATAGTATCCCTATGTATTATTTGAATCCATGATTATCCCATTTCCGATATCATCCCCATAGCTTGAGTCCAATGACTCGATTCCCTTAGTGCTTATGTGTTTAGCTTTCACACTTCTGAATCGATGATGTGTGTGATGATTCTATGATTAATTGATCGAGGACTTTCGGGTTCTCCTTTGCTATGTCACATCTAGGCCTCCTATTCGGGTCGTGACAAAGATGGTATCAGATCCCTAGGTTTGTAATGATCCTTAGAGTCCAACATGCCGCATCGATTAGAGTCTTGTTCATGGGTGTGATATGTGTCATGTCTATGAACAAGAGGCTATGATGACGTTTTTAAGAATTGTCTCATTTCATTTCTTCCTTATGTCATGCCATGAGGTCTTATGATGAAAACTCTCTAGACTTGGGTATTTTGTTGCTATTTCAGAAAATGCCTCCAAGAAGAGATCCCCTTCCCCGTCAAGCTCCGAAAGTTGAGAAAATAGCTCCTCGGTCACCGATAGAGGAACAGGTGTCCCATGCCAAGTTCTAGAATATTGTCTCAATGTTGGCCCAAGTTGTGGCCAACTAAGCTCGGCCCATCAACCCGGCCAATGTCACTACTCCGGCTTCAAGGGTGAGGGACTTCACTCGTATGAATCCTCTGGAATTCTGTGGTTCTAAGGTTGACGAGGGTGCCCAAGAGTTCATGGATGAGCTCACTAAGGTGTTGTCAATTATGGGTGTGAGTTCGGAGGAAATGGCGGAGTTGGCGGCTTACCAACTCAAGGACATGGCATAAGTATGGTATAATCAGTGGCTTATGGAGAGGGTGATGGATGTGAAGGTTGGATGGGAAGAATTCAAAGTGGCCTTTCTTGATCGGTTCTTCCC
>JBCEWC010010784.1:0-17322 GCA_038996855.1 Solanum aculeatissimum
GCATTTAGGAAGAATAAAGTCCGATAAGGAATGTAGGAAAGCATTAATTTCATGGAGGAGTTACTACTGGTAAGTAGAAACAAATTCACAACCCTTCACCAAAAGACCAAACAAAATGTGGAACTGGCAAATACCAAAACTAACAATCTACTCAATTTCCTACACTTCCCTTATGGGTGGTGAACACCATTTTCTTTATTGATGATCTCAAATCTTTCAACCTTCTTTGTTTGTACTTTTTTCATTGAAATCTATCAATACCTTCTTAAAAAAAATCTAAACCCTTTGATTTGTTATTAGATCACCTTGTGGTGCTAAATTTTTACATGTTTTTTATGACATGCTCAGAATTTTTTGGACAATGAGGATATTGTTTTATCGTTTACATTAGGATTCAGGGGTTTATAAGTCTATTGATATCTCATATGTATTTATGAATTACAATTTTAAAGTACTATCAAAGCTTTAGTCAAATTTGATTGTGGTGCCTCTGAATTTTTCAATAGGATCAATGGACTATTACAGTACAGACACCACGATGTGAAAGTACTCTCTCATCGCCCATATGACTATCTCGGCAGAACCAAACAATAATTATAACTGATACAAGTGACATATTAATGATAAGAAAATGTCATGAATGAAATTACCACTAATTAAGAAAATAAGGTTCCTTATAAAAATTAATTACTAAACTAGGACTACAAACATAAAAGTACATTTTTCCCTCTTACTTCACAATTTCAAGTATAAATGAGAAAAGAATTTTTGGAGATAGCAAGCCAATCAAATGAAGAATGACGGGTTGCATGGACCAAACAAGAAGAATGCACTCATAAGAACTATTAAGAAATAACTGAATGATTCAAACTGCATATGCATCATACCTAAGGTGCAGGATAATTTGAAGTCCTGCAAGTGGTATAAATAAGCCCGACTCCCTGTTATAGATTTGAGTAAATGCCCTTTTAGAAGTTCTAATTAACAAGGTAAAAAACAGAAATAGATATACCATCTAATGCACCTAACACCAGATGCTGCTTACTTGTTGAGGCAATGCACTAAGCCCAAAATCAGCAACTTCTAAGTTCCCTTCGAAATCAAGAAGCAAATTTTCAAGCTGGAGAACACGGAACAACAATGGATAAAAGATTTAGATAGATAATTTTCACAACTCATTTTCCAATCAGCAACTGTGTACCTTCAGATCGCGGTGGTAAACACCCTTGCTATGACAGAGCAATTGCATCTATGAATTGTTAAAAGTATCTTCTTGCTTCGTGCTCAGAAACCTATGCAGATGATCCAATAATTGAGCAAAGATATAATTGAAGAGCCAGATGCATCACTAAATCTTGAAAACCAAACCTTGATAATTCATTAAGGGAGAAGAAAAAAGTAAACCATAAAGGTTAAAGAAAATAAGTGAACACATAAGTGCCTAACTGAAAACTGGACTGCTATCAACGAACCAGTTTATGCCTAAGTAACCCAATAATTTATATATTTGATGAAGATTAGATCTCGTTGGTCTCCCGTTCATCATTGTGGAGAAAAGTTCAGAACCAGGTTGGATCATGCATCATACTCAATTATTGATATCCCTTGCGGGAAGACAACAAAGATTGATCCAAGAGATTGTAAAATTTACTTTGAAATGGGGCAACAAAGAGTAAATTTGATGGACGCAATCACAGTAAAATATTTTTTACTGTTTACCTGAAGAAGTAACAAACACAAATATAGCTTTAAAAAGAGTCAAAACATAAAGGAGAAACTAAGTGGGAAGCCATATTTTTTCCTTGGCTCACACTTGCTGAGTTTTAACAAATTTTCAGGAGTAATCTGCATAGGTTATAATATAAACTTGGGAAGATGGCAGCTTTGTCGCATTAAGATTCTCGACGTATATACTCTTGGTGGTAGGATAGTACATCAGCCCCAAAAACTCAAGATGGCTTCAGGAGAATCTCACATCACAGGTACTGCTGTTTTCTTTCTTTGGTTATGGGGAAGTCCCCTATTTCAGACTTTTTATTCAATGTAACTCTTTCATTGTTTTGCCTATGCTAGAGTTATCTTAGTATAAATCTGGCTTGTCATCAATGGAAGAGTTAATTGTTCTAGCTCGACCTTCGTTTCCTTTTAACAAGAGCTTACTTAGCGCGAAACATTGATGTCCTGCCCAAGTACTATATGAATTCATGATTGTCTAAATTGTTGTGGAAATAATTAAGGAAAGCTCTTGGTGAGTTAGATTAGATGCAACAATCTGTTTTATTTTTTATTTTACTTGGGATGAATACTTTTGTGCCGAGGGTCTTTTGGAAACCTCTCTATCTCCATGAGGTATTAATTAGGTTTGCATATACTCTACCCTCCCCAGACACTACTCTGTGGGATTTCACTGGTATGTTATTGTTGTTTGAAGTTTGTGTGATCTCCATCAGATTACAGAAATGTAACATCATGTTACCAGTAAAAAAAAGACTTGCATAAATAATGAGATGTGAAGATCAACACTGAACTCAACTTGCGGTAATATGAATTAATTGCACCTCCATCTTCTCTAAAGTAGAGGGACATTTACAAATCAAAAAAGGGAAAAAAGAAGGCATACCTCTGATGTGTCGCTGAAATGCAGCACTTTTGATGCTTAAAACTTTGAATGTTATGTGTTCTCAATGTGATGTTTGTAGGTTTGATTGTGTTTTTGTGTTTGTTTTGCAGGATTACAGTATTGGCAAAGTTTTGGAGAAAATGTGTTGAAGTTGTGGATTTTTGGTGATTCACGAAACCCTCTAGTCGTGGAAGAGTTCACAAGTCGTGGAGAGGGTCTCGCATTTTTTTCCAGTGAGGGGTGAAAACTTGAAATCAATTCTATGAGGATCCACAAACCGTACAACTATATACAAGTCGTAAAATGACAGTCGTGCCTTGAGGATCAGAAAGTGGAGAAGTGCAAAAAAGTCATTAGCCGAAACCTCCCACGGGCCGTAGAATCTTACACGAACCGTGGAATGGTTTCGTAGAAGCTAACTCTAGAACACTGCTAGAGTCCATGAAACCCCGATCTACAGGCCATGAAGTGGGATACGAGTCGTGAAAGGTCTCGTGAAGCTTACTGACACAGTTTTCCTAAGTCGTTTTGATTTTGTATTTTACATACTATAAATAGGGTTTTAGGTTATTTTTCATTAAGTTTACCAGCAGTCACGTAGTTTTGAACAAGTTCCTAGGGGAAAAACATTATTGGGTATTCTTTTACTGAAACTTGTGATTATAATCGAAGAGTTGGATTTTGTGTTCTCAATTTCATCTTTGTAAGTGCCTAATTATGTTTCTCTACATCATAATTTCTGCATTTACACCGATCATGCATACCTAAATCCACAACTAGGGTAGTGAGAATCATGATGAACCAGCAAGGTAAAATTGGATAACGTGTATTAGGGCGTATTAATTATTCTCTTCACTTTAATTGCTTTTTAATGGGTGGCCAACGTTAGAACTCACCTAGTATTACTTACCAGATCAAGGAAGTAACGAATAGGAAAAGAGATAATTAACATGATTCGATTGAAATGATCTCGTCTAATCAACCGAACTGGATCAAGGGGAGGTTGTACTGGACTAAAAGTAAGGGTTAGTATAGACACCACAGAGATGAATCAAGTTCTGGTCTAAAATTCACCTATTTACTGGATCAAAGACTTAGGTAAACCTAGCTTACTGTCCTACACCTATACACTGGAAAAGGATTGCATGTATCCGATAGCATCGAGTTAGGGATTCATGGTGATCACATCACCCTAGTTAGCTCTTCTATTGATTGTTCATCTTTTGCATTAGCTTAGGATTAATACATTTTCTTTTACAAACTCCCCTCCCCCTTTCTTGGGAGATAAGTAGGTTAATCAATCTCGAATTGCATTGAATTAATTCTAGAGTTTACCATATTTCTCGTGGAAACAATCCTAACCTCGATTAGGTTATATACTTGACGACCGTTTTACCTCAAAAAGGAGGTGTGACTTGGACGATAACAACCTCCATTATTCTCACAAACAACAAGTTTGTAGAGGAAAACTACTGGTCTTCCACATCCGGTGATGGAGGGAGAGTAATAACTTAATTTTTTTGCGAAATAAGATAGGAACAATTTAGAAGGAGAAGAGTTGTGAAGATAGAACAGGAGCATGCAGATGTGGGAAGCAGAGAAGACTCCAAAAAGGAGTCCAAAACAGGGAAGATGGGTGTAAAATGACAAGTATACCCTTGATAGTGAAGATCCACATGGAGATAATTGATTGATTTGGTAGGATAAAGAGATTTGCAGATTTCTCCGCTAGAAGAGATTGACAAGAGACTTGTAATGCCATTAAACTGCCTCTCATAGCTTCTAGTTCAACACTCAAATTTGACAGTGAGTTTTCCAGAATGGAGTTTTACTCAAGAAGCTCTTCGAACACTTGTAGCTTCATCAGGAGAGCTACTTTTTCACTTTACGTACACCAAAACAACATATCACGTAATGTACGTATGTAGCACAAATTACCACTTACCAAATTAAGACATGATGTATTTTCTAATGTTATTGAGTCACCTGATTACATAAATATTATTTTCATTATTACTTGATGAAGACTAAACAATTGTCAAATTATACAACCAACTTTCAAACTATATTTAGCACTTGGAGTGACCAGTGGATAGTGAAATGGATTGAAAACTATGAGGTCTCATCAGATTCAAATGTCAAGAAAATTGATTTATTTTTATTCGTTCAAGCTTTGATGGATAGAGTTGTTTGTTACTAATACTACCGTGAGGTAATAATCAATAGATACTTTATTCATACAATAATTGAGATGCACATAAGTTGATTCGGACATTACGACTTAAAAAAACCATTTTATTTATTTGTTGAAGAAAGGTCTGGATTGGAGAGTAAGGAGTGGAGTGTGGACAGTCCCATGTGTATTATTACAAATGTCATCCAAGGACATCCTATTATAACATATCTATTTCTGAAGTATTTATAGCACAGAAGCAATTTTGGTGTTCCACGCCTTTTTAATCAAGTAAAAACAGTTGGCAGTTGTTATTTTTTTTCTATATATCATGAGCTATATTTTCTTCTTAATTTAGGGCAAAGATGAAAGTAAGAGATTTATCAATAGAACAAGCCAAAGGAAAATGGCAACAATAAGGCTAAAATTTTACCATAAAAGATCCAATCTACAGTAACTAATTCCAAGAAAAAGTTATAAAAACAGGAATTACCCAAAAATAACATACAACCACAAAACACAAACATGTGGTTCGGCACATGCAAAAATTTTACAAGAACCAAAATTTAGGCAATCAGATCTAATGAAAATCACCATAAAAGAAAGATAAATTGTAGAAAGAAGATCAATATGGAACTCAACTTCCGGCAGTATCATTTTAAACTTTCGCAAGGAATATTTGAGGAATTATACGAAGAACAAAGGAGATTTAACTCAAATCGAGACACAAAGGGAAGAAACAACAAAAATTGGCTAAGAATCCATCTGCAACAAATGAATAATAACAATCACACCTTCATCCATCTATTGCATATCTAAGAAAGAGAAAAGAAGGTGTACCTTCCTTGTTCTCAGAAACAACAAGTCTTTGCATACAAGAACTATGGAGCTTCCAGATTCGCTGGCGAAGGAAAAGTAACATCCTTCCATGGAACATGATAGCAACAATTTGGAAGGGAGAATCGGTGGAAGATGGAGCATCAAGTGCGTGGATGGAAGAACACATGGGAAGTAGAGAAGGCTCCAAGAAGGACCCAAAATAGGAAAGATGAAGGGCAAAATGGCATAAATATCCTTGGTAGTCTAAGGGTACAGGGAGGTTTTTGATTAATTTCGTGGTCCCGAGGGAACTCACACTTATGTATATAGAAGGTAGGTAAACTATTTTATTTCTCTTATATTAGCAAAGATTTTCTCTTGTATTAGAAAATATGTGTTCAAATATGCCTGTTTTATTCCCTCTTTGAGGATATATTAGTCTTTAAAATGTTTTGCTATAGCTACGTGTCATCTTTATGTGTTCTTTATTTTCAATCTTCCAACTTCTGATTTCATCGCTTTAGCTCGCCAAAAAATTTGTTCTTTCTCCATTTTCGGTAAGCTTTTTAACATTGTATCTTCAATTTTTTTGTATCATCTTTGTTTTGCTCAAAATTGAAGGTAGATTCAAAAGAGTTCTCTTCCGTTCATTCAATTCATTTGAGTGTGTTTTTATCAAAAATTATTCCTTTGTGCTTTGGAAACCCTTGTAATTTGTTGTGTATTTCCTGTTATGCTGACGATATTTATTAGTCCTATTTCAGATTTTCCTTTCCTTATCGCATGCAGTAATTAATTTGGTTAAGTTTCATCTGGGTGTCTTAATATAGTTTGTTTTTTATGTTCAATTTTTTTGGGAAGCCTCAATAATTTGTTATGTTCTCCCTGTTTCGTTCTTGATTTTCGATTAGCTCTATTTGAGATTTTCATTGATAGATTCAGTCGAAACATAGTCTTTCAGCTGGTTGAAATTCAAGAACTCTTCTTTTGTGATAATAATACCATAACAACTGATGTGAAGTATGAAGGTTGATTTTTCCGTATCTTATATTTGTTTTTTTACGAGCTACAAATAGGAAGTCTCTTTATTTGATTCATTATGAAATTGAATGTTTTACTATCATAGAGTAGTTTATTGATTCAAATTTAATTAAGTTGTCAAGTCGAAACTAAGCTTCCCAATTTATTGGAGCCCAACAACTCTACTTTTTTTATACTGATACCATAGTGACTGTTGTGAAGTATAGTAGGTTGATTTTTCCGTATGTCCATCTTATATATCTTAATTTCTATTCATGCTAATTTGCAGTAAATCGAGGTTGAAGTGTTTTTATAGATATTGTGAGTTGAATTTTGTAAATAATTATATGGCTTAGAATTTTTTATTATATCTTATTTCTTAAAAGTTTATTAATTTTCCCACAGAAAACTCAAATAGACGTTGTCATGTATGGTACAGATATCACACATTACAAAGAACGTTTGTTCCTTTCAAACATATTTGGTCTTCATGATATATGTCGGTGAATCACTCAAAACATGTGGTAATCCCCTTCATCATGCCATTGTTGCCACCAATACAGTTAAAACTTGCATTATTTGACAATTTCAACTATCAAACTATAGGCTTTCAATTTGGTATGTTAACATATCCCTACACCAATCATACATAATCCATTTTTTGTAACTATTCTAGCTTACTAACAACTCCATACTTGCTGCAAGATATTCTTGCCATCATCGTAGACGATAGTCCTCCATCACATGCCTCAAAAGGAAGCAAAATCCAAAAGCTCATCATTATTGATTATCAGTAAGTACAATCTTACTTTCCAACTTTTCGAAACTGTAAATTTTAGCCTAAAACTAGATTTTTTTAAAAAAAGAGCAAATGTGACATACACTTTATTGACATGATCAGTCATTGTAATAAACCTTTACTGTTATAGATATATACTAGTTCAGTGCACGTGTTTTGCACGTATGTGTCAATTTAAGAATTATATATAAATAGTTCTTGATAAAATAAATTCAATATTTATATAAATAAATTAAATAAATACTATTAGTTTGATACAATAGTTTAATCTATTTTATACCAGCAAAGATGAAAAAATTAATTTAATTAATTATAGTATAAATATATTAATAATTTATGAATACATAAAGTAATAATTTGGAGTTGAGTCGTTAGAGGTTAAATAATTTAATTGATTAAAAATAAATGTGAAAAAAAAAGACTCCTAAGTATAAAAGAAATAGTTTAATGTTTCCAACGTAATTTTACTGAATTTTTTTCTTTTTAGATTTGTTATATTACATATTTTTATTAACAAAATATTTGATAACCAAAATTTTAATTAATTTTAAAGTCTTAAATATTAGAATAGTAATAATATTTTCTTTTTCTTTTCTTCGTAGCCTAGACAATTATTTATATATAATAGTACTAAATCAAAAGTGAATTCTAAATATAAAGAAATTCTAACCTTAAAGTGAATCTTGAAACTAAATAAATAAAAGATAAAATAATAAATTTTAAAAATAATAAAAAGATAATTTTATCTAAAGCAGATAATTAAAATTTGAGAAAATAGTAAATAAATTAAATGGTGAAAAATGATCTTATCTGAAGAGTAGTATTTTAATGAAGAACAAAAAATTCGAACAACATTTCTTAGCGCCTTCACGCTTTTAATATAGTATAGATTAAGTGTTTAATCTTCCCTTTATAAATTATAACTGGTGATGCATTCTTATTGAATAATCATAGCACAATAAGTTTGTTAAATCCAAATGTATAGCTCTATTTTACTTTTGGTGTAACATGCAACAAATGGATAATGTTGAATCTATTCTAAATGTCATTGAATCACTACAAATCTAGAAAGATTGATTTTTGCTAACTTTTTTTCTTTAGCTGCACATATATATCAAAACATTTACAATTGAAAGATGATTGTGGTGATTCACCTCATTTATCACCTCAAATGCTTCTTTTATACATTATTTGTTGCAATATTTACTTAGCATAACACCTTTCTGACTAACTGACCATACAATCAAATGAGTTGGTGTTTGATGGTTAAAGAGAATGCCTCCATCTCTCTTTGATATGGCGGTTTGTATCTCTTCTCCTCCATCTAGCAATAGAAAGAACCAGCCTAAGTTGTAAATTTTCTAATTTTTCTTTCTGCTTGCGATGTCGTTGTATCAGATAAATAATTATACCGTATTATTATTTTAAATTTTTGGTTATATTTTATGAGTTTTGCTTTGAGGTTTTCCTCCATCCTCCACAATTTTAAGAAGAAGACCCAAGAAAAAGATTTGTAAGAATGTCAAGCCCAAAAAAAAAGAACCCTCACCCATGTCGAAGAAAAGCTCCAGTAGAACTGATAAAGTTGGTATGTTTTTGTGCACTTTTGTTATTTTACTGTTTGATTTATTCCCTTTTTAATTGAATTTGTTGTGTAGAAAGTTGTAAAGAAAGTGGTGTTAACCCCGTATGGAACTTGTAATTGAAAAGACAGAATAAGAAAAACGTTTAAGAATCTGAGTCCACAGAATTCACTGTGTGTCCTTAAGGAATTTAATCCCCTCACTGTACCCGAGGTTTGTGGATTACTTTCTTCCAGGATAAAAACAGATTTACAATTACAGAATAGCGGTACCTCAAACTCTGAAATTTTCAATGAACTCAAGAACCAGTTTTGGCTTCACACAGACTCGAATTTTGTAAGAAAATATATGTAGAAGAAGAGAAAATTTCGATGTCAGAAAAACACAAAATGAATCTCCATTTATAGGGAGAATTGGGTGCGAAAGTGCCTGTTTAGAACAGACACATCTATTCTTAATAGTCATGGTGTCTTTTGAAAACGAAGTGTCTGTTGTGACAATAATTTATAAATTAATTAATTAATTAATAATTCACAAATATCAGGAAAAGGAAGATTGATTAAATAAATTTTGTCCAAAAAATATATCAATCAATCATTTGTCGAAGCCGAGCGACGACGACGACGGCGCGAGGGGGTCCCCTTTACTTGACTTTTTAAGAGTTAGAGGAAGTGTTTCCTAATATAAGGACTCCACTTTTCCTCTATTTTTTAGATGAGAGAGAAATGACTCTTTATTTTCCTTAAATAGCTCTTCATCTCCCTTCATTTGGTTCCCCCACATTTTTTCCTTTGTCTTTCCTTTTCCATTTCTCAATTCACATTTTAATTAGACCCAACAAGTGGAAGAGGATAGAAGAAAGGAACCAAAAATGGAGAGACCATTGTAAACAAGAGCGAGAAGAAAGTTTATGACTTGCCTGGACAAAAGAGACACACTCCTGAGAAAGTATGTTATTTTGTCTTAATAGTCGTTGATGTATTTGCTATTACAAAAATATCTTTTTTGAATTTTAATCTGATGTAATGTTACATTTTTTAATTTTTCGGAGACCCTTAAGGATTTTCTATAAATTCTTGTACCAGCGACTCCAAAAAGTGAACTAGGAGCTATCTGGTATACCATTCTCCCTTACAAACGATTTTGGATAAGTTATTTATATGTAGCTCTGTTGCTGCCAGTGATATTGAGTATTCAAAAAGTTATCTGTCTTCTTTCAGTTGTCGTCGATTGTTTGAAAAAAAATATCCATGAATATTATGTGCCCTTAAAGGCCAAGAATTTATTTCTCAGATCAATAGATTTGACTTATGAAAAATTTTAATTTTGAGGTTTCTTAAGGGCTATATGAAATTGCTTCAGAAAACGTACATATTTGGAAAGGAAGAGAGGTAGAAACACACTTGAGATTGGTTGCCTCAATCAAAATCCACAAGCTAAAAAGAAAGGTAATTTTGGTAAACCTTTTTAATATTACTAAGATCCAAGAAAAACAACAGATTTCCTTTCAATGTTGATGGAAATTCGAGTTATTTATTGAAAGCAAGCAGAATCTGTGTTATTTGTCAAAAATCACTGCATGCAAATGAAATAGGAATATGATTCTTCAACTGGTTGTATGCATTGAGAATGATGGCGGGCTATTTGTGCCTAAGTGTAATTTGTAGATGCTTAAATTATCTTGATTTATTTTTCATATGATATCTCCAGTGTTATCTATATTTTTTTAGAAAAGATGGACTTCCTAGAATTTTAAATATTTAAATAAAATTACATATCATGTAAACTTTTTTAATATGTGTTCGTATCCATGTACTTATATGGTGGTCATTTTAAGTGAATTTTCTTTTGAAACTTAGCAAGAGTACTACGAAAATTTCGAGCACATAATTCAGTCGACGCATTCTCCTTGGTTCAACATTATAGAAAATAGGGCTTTAGCACTACTATATCAGTGTGCTAATTCTAAGCACCTCATGATGAGAATCCAGCTTCGGTAATGCTCGGCTAAATCTTGAATCTAAAAATAAATTATAATGTCATCCATGTCTTTAGATAGGAGACGATTAAGGATGAATATGACGATACTCACACCATGAATAGGATAATTACTTTTTCTCATCATTATATGCTTTTTTTTTTCTTTTTAAAGTTGTTTTATTAATCCTAAGTCTTTGGGATACCTGATGCTCTTTCTTTCTGGTTTATGTCAGATTTTAGAAGAGGAAAAACATGTTAAAGTGATTGGCGCTAATTTCAATACATAGTTCAACGATAATTTTAAATAAAATTATCCCCCCCTTCCTAGTGTTTTTTTTTAACTCTTAAATGATATGATGATCCCATAGACGGGGTCTGGTGAAGGCATCTTCACTTTGGATTTTTATGTTTATTTACTTGATTTTAAACCTGTTTTGACTTCTTTGTATGTTTACTTTCAGATTTTGAACCTCCCTAATGAAAATTATGATTATGCCACTGTATAGTAGTATTAGTAGTTGTTCAATTGTTTTCTTAATAGAGAGACATCCTATTAATAGAAAGTATGAGATGGTTCTGAAAGATGAAACACACAGATGTTGGTCGATGTGGCTTAGGAGAGTTGGACTTCATTTTGGAATCATACGCGGATGGACAAAATTCAAACCAAAAATGGACTTCGAGTAGGAGATGACCGGAGAAATCAGAAGTATATAGACCGTCTATGATTACCAACGTATACATTTATACATATTTGTATGTGTATATCTTCCGAGTATAGCAATGTACCGAATTAACGTGGATCTAAACTTTTAAATTTTCAATTTATTATTTATTATACTTTATAATATTATTTGTGTAATTTTTAAATAATATTATAACTAATATTTTCTATTTGTCTCTTACATATTTCAAATTATTAATTATATAATTTGTAGTATCTTTTACATAATTTTAAAATAATATAATATTATTTGCTTTTTTCAATTTATGTGGCTTTAATCAAATTTTAAAAATCAATCAATATTTTTTAAATATTTTAAATTATTAATTTTATTTTATATAGTACTTTTTACCTATTGTTTAAATAATGTATATATATTTTTTCCAAGTTAGGTGCAATTGATACAATTTCAGGAGTCAACATAATTTTTTATATATTTAAAAAAAAAATTAAATTATTAATTATTGTAATTTGTAATACTTCTCAAAGTACACATGTCGGATGACTGCTTCTATAATATTAACAAATACCTGCTGTAAAAAAAATTACTTATCAAATTTTAATATTTTAATAATAAATTTTTTCCAACGTTTTCATTTTTGGTAGTGGCCCAGCTTAGAAAATAAATTTAGCCGACATTTTTATTTTTGATAATATAGCCCAACTTAATATTTAATAGGCTTGTTTTTTTAATTTTAAACAAAAGTTACATAGTTTTTTTTTTTAATGGTGAAAGAAACTCGTAGGATAATTTTTTAGTTGTTTTTTTCCTTATTTGGTTGCATGGAATAACTTATCCTAAAATTAATAATAAGTCCTGGGATAAGTTATCCTTTTAAGAGGTTGAATAATAATTTCAGAATAATTTAATTTGGGATAATAATTTCAGGATAATTTAATTTGGGATAAAGTAGGTAGAATAACAAAAATATTTTCCTAAATAAGATAGAATTTTTATTTTAATCTAAATAAGATAAAAAATTTATTTTTTAAAGTTAAATAAGATGGGAGTTTTATTTTAAAATTAAACAAGATGAAAGTTTAAATTTAAAAACACATGACACAATCATCAAATATATACATATGTTAAATAAGATGAAAATTTATTTTTAACATTGAATAGTTAAAACTGTGAAAGAAATTAAAAAAACTAAATAAGGTAAAGATTACTTTTCTAAACCAACATCTTATTATTAGAAATTATACCATCAATAGTATTTACAAATAAACATAATTAATCTAATCTTAACTTGTGTACAAACCAAATGACTCGTAAACATAAATGGGTCCACAACTATAAAAGTAAACAACTACTCACTTTGTTCACTTTTTCTTGTCATAGTTTTATTTTTCGAGATCAACTTGACTAAACTTCAAAATTAAATTAAAGTAGCTACATTTAAAATTTAGATGGTTGAAAACTATACGAAAAATGCTATAAATTGTAGTTTTTCTCATATTAATATGATGAAAAAATATATGTTAAAATATTGGTCAAAATTTGTGTTGTTTGGTTTCAATAAGTGAAATATTGACAAATAAAAATGAACAGAGGGAGTACCACTGCGAACCAAACAACTCGTAAACGTAAATGGGACCACAACTATAAAAGTAAATAACTACTCCCTTTGTTCACTTTTACCTGTCATAGTTTTGCTTTTCGAGTTCAACTTGACTAAACCTCAAAACTAAATTAAAGTAGCTAAATTTAATATTTAAAATTTAGATGATTGAAAATTATACGAAAAATATTATAAATTGTAGTCTTTCTCATATTAATATGATGAAAAAATATATGTTAGAATATTGGTCAAAATTTGTGTTGTTTGATCTCAATAAGTGAAATATTGACAAATAAAAGTGAACGAGAGGAGTACCCCTGCGAACCAAACGACTCGTAAACGTAAATGGGACCACAATTATAAAAGTAAATAACTACTCCCTCTGTTCACTTTTACTTGTCATAGTTTTGCTTTTCGAGTTCAACTTGACTAAACCTCAAAACTAAATTAAAGTTAGCTAAATTTAATATTTAAAATTTAGATGATTGAAAACTATACGAAAAATGTTATAAATTATAGTCTTTCTTATATTAATATGATGAAAAAATATATGTTAAAGTATTGGTCAAAATTTGTGTTGTTTGATCTCAGTAAATAAAATATTGACAAGTGAAAGTAAACGAGAGGTGTACCCCGCGAACCAAACGACTAGTCAACGTAAATGGGACCACAACTATAAAAGTAAACAACTACCATTGCGACTAAAATAGAAGGAAAAAAACCCAAAAAGAGTCCCAAATGAGTTATACTACCTTGAAGTTTCAAAATAGCTTTATTACTAACCTAGGAATGGATTTTAAGGCTTTTCTTTCAATTCAATTAACTCTTAAAAACATTTATTTTTTCTCAAAACTTAATCAAATAATTTATTTTAAGAAATAATCTTCTTCTTTTTTTAAAGTTTGGCCAAACAAATTAGTTGGTCAAACAAATTGGCTACCCATAATTAAGATTAACCCTATATTAGGAGCAACCTACCCACCGCAAAGCTTTAACGTTTGACCTTTCTTCCTCCTCACAGCAAACCAAATTCCAATCATTATATCTTCATCTTCTGCTTCTTACCTGCTACTTCAAATCGAAAAAATTCTTGATTTCCATAAACAGATGAGATCCAAAGTTTTATAATATTTGAATCCAAGACTGGAATTTTATTGTATAATTTATCTTCATCTTCAATCTGGTTCTTCTTGGGCTTCAAATCAAGATTCTTGATTCCCAGAAACATATCAGGTTCACATTATCTGACTCCAAGACTGAAACTTTCTTGTGTATTTGTCTTTTCATTGTTGAGATATTGATGCCCTTATCCATAACTTTGAAGGAACAATAGGTTGTTCTTTTCAAGATTTGGAAGAGAGAAAAAGATAAGAAGAGAATATGGAACCACCGCCTCCATCATCATCATCATCAAAATCAGGGGTAAAGGCTAAAGTTTTAGATATGCCACTTTTTGGGATTGGCTTTGAGTTTGTAGAAATCACACCCCACAAAATCACTGGTCGTCTTCCTGTGACAGACAAGTGTTGCCAGCCATTTAAGGTGCTGCACGGTGGAGTTTCAGCACTGGTATCTGAGTCTCTGGCAAGTATGGGAGCACACATGGCTTCAGGTTTTCGGAGAGTGGCTGGAATTCATCTCAGCATCCACCATCTCAAGAGTGCTCATCTTGGGGACCTTGTTTTTGCTGAGGCTGCACCAATCAATATTGGCAAAAGTATTCATGTTTGGGAAGTTCGCCTATGGAAGATTGATCCATCTAATGAGGAAAATAAGACATTGTTAGCATCATCAAGAGTTACTCTTAAGGTCGACATGTCTGTACCTGAAAATTCCAAAGATGCTGCTGTGAATCTCAAGAAATATGCTAAGCTATGATCAAGTTAAATTTAGTTTGTTTGTAAGCAAAACTGTAGAGAGTCACAAGATAATAAAACAGAGTTATAGAGTGTTGGTTATACAAAATGTATTCTTGTAAACCCCTTGCTATTGTTTGTCCTGATAAGTCCTTAATGAGTACAAAAAAAGGAGTGGAATTTACATTATCTGATAATTTCTTTGATTTGTGGTTCAGTTTGATATGTTTCTTAAATATTTACTTGAACAAATCATACTATTCAAGGCTAAAAGAAGTTGTAGGAAGATGAGAAGACAACTTCAGTTATTGCCTTATCTTGTGTGACAACACTATTGAGCGAGTTACCTTTTCTTGTGTGGCAACAATATTGAGCAGAGTTGCTTTTCTGGATTGCATGACAACTCTACAGAGAAAGCAGTGCTGAACCTAAACTGGTTTGATTCCTTATCATAAGCACATTAAAATGCTCCCTCCATGATTTCTGGAATAACAGCAAACCTTATATCATTTCTTCTGATTAGCAAGCAGGTTAATCCATTCATCAATCAACTAACCCTTAATCTCGTGCTAGTTGGGTCGCTAAATTAATCCCTCTATGTCCGTCCCGTTTTATTCATTCAGAACTGTAAAGAAAGATAATGGATAGTTGATGTCCAAGTCTGATGGACAACTCTAGCATTACACTCAGATGACATTCAGTAACAGTGATTGGCTGTACAAGAATAGCAACTCTAACGCAGTATGCTACACTCAGGTGACCGATGACAGTAAAAATTCCTTCTTACATGTATGTGTTTCATCAAGGGCTTAATAGCTCACTTCATAACTATAGTTCTCTGTTAATACTTCATTAGCAATCATGAGCATATATGAAGGAACAGTTTAAGAGTGAGACTGCATCATAAAGATAATAGCACTTCTATCTTCTTCTTCCTTAAAATCACATTAATCTGAACCTAGCTATGGAGGTTCGTATCCTTCTCATTAACACTACATATGGCAGTGATCCAACACATATCAACCTACAACAGCTTGGTTGTTTCTTTTTTGATTCATTTCTAACTATAGTCCATGCACCAAACAAGATTATTGAACAAATCTCTAACTATACTGAAGTCTAAATCACTGAAGAGTATGTTAGATGCTCACATACACTTTCAGCAATCAAAATATATCGTCAATTGTAGATAAGTAGATGCTTTTTACTAGCAATGTCATTGACGTCCAGAAGTGGTCACTTAAAACTTGAAAATCTGATCAAGTGTTAAATCTCATTGACTATGTGTGTCTACATTGAGAATACTATAAACTATTCAAAGGCTCACTTGCTTCCCTCATGATTCATTTCTATATCCTTTAGGTTCAAATTTCTTGTTTCTTCTAGTCCATATTACTGAGACTTTGCAGGCTGAATGATGTTTCTATAATGATGCACAACGCCCATTGCACATCAGATTAACATCAGAATGGCTTCTCTTTTTCCTGTCTCAATGTATAAGTCTTGGTAGCTAGTTTGAGCAGAGACTGCAGAATCCTTATTTATGGTGTTTCTGGAGTTTAGCATCCACCTGAAGCCAAAGGACAAGAGAAAATAAATAGACCATCTCATCTTATTGGCTCCACCATGTAAGAACTATAAGATTTGCCCCAAGAAAGCTAATTTTCTCATCCCCCAAAACACTAGTTATCTCATTAACCTGTTAAACTACTCCCTATCCTTTTATCCATAAAAATGCACAAACTAGTTATTTCCTCCACATCTCTTCATTAGTCATCAACTTGTATACTCTACAAGGATTTCACTTTGTTGGCATCACATTTGAACAAACTAGTTAAAGTCATATTTTATCTGAACTTCCATTATGTCTTTCACAATTTGAGCTATAACCTTAACCAAATTTCACATTGTTGGCATCACATTTTCATTCACTTGAGTACAAGTAGTGGCTCATGCCTGAAATTGGGCCAAAACTTGAATATCACATGTATAATAGGCTACTTGTTGCAAATCCTACGTGGGCCCGACGCCTGACCAGGAAGGAAACTTCAGCATGGGCCTATTTCACCATAATTGGGCCGACAGACACGGTTTTTAAATAAAAAAAATAAGAGAAAATCACCCCACATATTGATTTAAGAGTAAATATTACAACTTTTAAATTTACTTTTAAATAATTACTACTA
>JBCEWC010010785.1:0-17322 GCA_038996855.1 Solanum aculeatissimum
GCTATGTGCAAGCATGCTTATCCCTTTCCCGTATTGTCCCCATAGCTTGAGTCCCAAGTCCCTAAATCCCTAGAGCTCATGTGCTACATGCTTTAGCTTCCGCATTTCCGAACTGATAATGAGTGTAATGATGCTATGATAGCTTGATCGAGGCCTTTCGGGACCTCTTTCGCCATGTCACATTTAGGCCCCCTATCCGGGTCGTGACAAGCAGCTTCCGGTGGGCCAATAAAAAATTATTTGTGGGTTTTTTAATTTAATCTTTTCAAAGCAGTTGCATATTGACGTGTCTGTACAACTTCATAATATTTCTTTAGCTGATTCAATTATAATTTCACACTATCTTCAAAAATATATAGAAAAAATCTATTGATGTCACATAAATTAAAACTAAAAAATAATTTATATTGAGCCCGTGCTAGCACGGGCTTTCACCACTAGTCTTCTCAATAAGTGTGATGGCTAAAGTCAAATTTCATATAGTAGTTTTATTTTTTTGAATTATTCTTGTTGTTTTAAAAAAAATGACACAATTTAATTTGGTACAAAACTTAAAAAAATAAAAATAAAATTTTAATTACTTATAAATTAAAGTTATGTCAAATATATCAAAAAATAATTTAATTTAGTGGTCCCAATCATGACACGCTACCAAAAAAGGAAATGAGTCATTCTTTTTGAAACAGACAATAAAGAAAGTAGATCATTTTTTTTTAAACAAAGTGAGTAATATATAAAAATTAAGTAATTATAAAATATCTAAAGTAATACTACAAATGATATCGGGAGAGGTAAAATATACACGGATATTATGAAGTAAAAATATTAACAATATTATTTTTTAATAAAAAAATATAAAATCTAAAGTTAGAACAGTAAAATCTAACAAAATAATTCTAAAAGTTTATATAATGATATCAAAATAGTGTTGCTAAATTTGATAAGTTGATATAATGATATTAAAGTAGTGTCAATTAGTTGTTGTGCTTGAAATTTGAAGGAGATGCTAAGAAATATTTTTGATCTTTTTTATAAACACACAAAATAAATTTTGTATAATGTAGAAGGTTTGATTGTTTGAGAGACATTAGAATATTCAATAATGAGAGAATAAAAATAGTAAAATAGAAATACAAAATTAAACATAAGAATAATAATTTTGGTTTGTGATAATTGTCAAAATATAAATGAGATAACAAAATAGAGAACCATATATGAAAAGATGCTACAGTTAACAAGAAACTATTTCATTTCTCAATTATTATAATAATTACTATATTAAATGAGGTAAAAAAAATCTTATATTTTTTTCAAATTTATCGCACATGAAACTTTTTAAACAACATATATATACATCTTCGGGAGAAAAAGGGGGGGGGGGGGGGGAGCCTTAAAACAATCGGGGTCCCAAACAGTTGTTTTAATAGCCTTATGATTAAAATGCTCTTGATTACACTTAACACCTTACAACAAATATAAATTATTGCTATTATTCCCTCCGTCCCATTTAATGTGACATCCTTTTTCTTTTAATTCGTCCCCAAAAAATGTAATCTTACTATAATTAGAAATAATTTAACTTTAAAAATTTTCTATTGTTTTTAATGAAATGATTTACAACGACACAAATATCTAAATTCTCCCCTCATTGTCACTCTTTTGCTAGTGCTTTTGGTTCTCCTATTATCATCACCCTTTTGTTCGGTGCTTTTGGTTCTTTGTTTAGTCGAACTTGTTACCTTGTGGTGCGGTTTTAGCTGTGTATATATATGTATACATTTTTGTATTAATATTGGGGGTTTGTATTATATGAATAACCATTAGAATTATACTTTTTGGAGGATTTAAGACTATACTCTAAGCTTGAAATTTAGGAATTAAATTATCGAATTAGATGAAATTTTGAGGTTAAGTTAGACATATAGTAATATGGGTATCATTGGACTCCTTGTGATGTGTATATTTTATTCTTGATAGAGAATTATCATTTTGGGGGTTGAATTCAAGATTTATCTGTTCGGTAGATGTGTTCAAGTGTGGTTCCGATGTTGAGGTAGGTTTGGCTATCCTTCTTTGATATTGGAACTAAGTTATTGAATATTCTTATGTTATAATCTTTGTGATGGGATCGTATCATGTGCTGGGTTAGAAATCTTATTATGATGCTAGTGTGAAGGCTTTAATTGTCTATGTGTTTGCTTTGAGAGCATGTGAATCCTTAATTGAGAATACTGTGAATATGAAATGTTGAGAAAGAGAGGTAATTGTGATATGATACTGAGGATCATGGTTTACTTGAGTAAAGAAAGTTACTAAAATGTAGTGCAACATTTTAAAGAGAATTGTATCCCAATATGTATAAAAGAGGGTGAATATTATAATTGCTAAACATTGAATACTTTGACACTTATTACACTCACTGAGCTTAATATTATCTCTATAATTATGTCTTGATTGCATGCATCCTCATACTACATGTCATGACATTTTGAGAAATTGTGAATCTACTTTTTAAAACCCTTGACCATGAGTTAGGTGGCAAGGTGGTTGATACACTGTGATTCTTATCATGAGTCCTTGTCCACGAGTTAGGTGGAAAGGTAGTTGACATGTTGTGATTCTTATCATAAGTTCTTGACCACGAGTTAGGTGGCAAGGTAGTTAATATATATTGTGATTGAGCTATATGACCAGCGAGGTCCCCATGGGTCCCCTTAGCCTATAGATCTTAGCTCGACGGGGGTGTATACGACAGGTCGTGTGACGTTCTTGATACCACCTTGCATTTTGTTGCATACTATCTCATTATACTACTTGTTGTTATTTTTGATTGTCTTATTTGAGATTATATGTTTACTTTATTCGCGTTGTTCAATATAAATTGGAGGCACCGATGCCTGACTGGTTTTCCTATTGCAGGTGGAAGTGCTCCTAGATTATTCTATAGTTTATTCAATTTCTTATTCCAAGTCGATTAAACCTATTGGGTACATATTAGATGCACTCACTCCTACTTCTTTCTCCCCCCAGAGATTCCAGCCAGGGATTTTCACGTGGTGGTTAATTCGTGCAAGCAGTTGATTACCCAAATCTAGTGGTGGAATTCAAGGTTTCGAGTTGCCATTAGACTCTATCTTAGTTGTGTAGTCTTTATTTTTTTTAGAGACTGAGATGTATTTATTTCACTAGTTTTTATATTAAATACTTTTTAAACTTGTGACACCAGGTTTAGGATATGATTTTTATATGGTGACTATTTATCTTTTGGATTTTCTACATCTAGTGTGCTTTTATTGTTGGG
Source organism: Solanum aculeatissimum (assembly GCA_038996855.1). NCBI lineage: Eukaryota > Viridiplantae > Streptophyta > Magnoliopsida > Solanales > Solanaceae > Solanum > Solanum aculeatissimum. The sequence continues at coordinate 3,302 of JBCEWC010010785.1, forward strand.
TTTGGAATTAAGTGATATTTTAGTCATGACCCGATTTTGGGTAGTGACAAGTTTTGTATTAGAGCCCTAGGGTTCACTGTTCTCATGAGTGAAAGAGCAGGGTGTCTAGTAGAGTCTCCGGATCGGTATATAGACGTCTGAATTTATCCTTGAGAGGCTACATGATGATTGTTAGGAGAAATCCTCTTTTCATTGATTCCTTTCATGCGATTTGTTAATATTCAAGTTTTGTAAACCTCTAATCTATTTTTTCTACACAAATGTCAAGGGCTAGAGTTAGAGATATCAAGGGTGGGTCAGTACCTACTTCCCAAGCCCCAGCTAGAGTGTGAGGCAGAGGTCGTGGTAAAGCTAAAGGTAGAGGCCGGGCTAGAAGAGCAGCACCAACCCGAGGTCAGACCAGAGGGGCTTTACCTGAGCCTACTATTGACCCAGTTTATGAGTATGAAAAGCAGGCTGAGGACCCAATTCAGCCTCCTACAACCCTAGAGAGTACATCAGTATTATAGGAGCTATTGGTTTAATTATTGGCGAGGTTGGAGGGTACCCGTGCTACTAGTGGTCTTCCAAGTACCTCAGTTCCTACTATACCTGTTGGTCCTCCACAGCCAGCTCAGGGACCTAGTATGGGATTTCAAACCTTGAGTCTATTTTCTATGTCTTCTATTGCACCTCCAAGGTTTTTAGCCCCACTAGTTTTTGCTGGTTCTGCTATGTCCTTATCTAAGCAGAAGAGCTTTGAGAGATTTATCAGATTGGCTCCTCCCAAATTTTATGGTGCAGTCGGGGATGGGGCTTATGACTTTCTGATAGAGTGCCAGAATTGACTATTTAATTTGGATATTTTAGAGGCCCACGGATTAGCTTACATATCCTATCAGTTCACAGGTATGGCCAGAGGGTAGTGGAGGTTAGTTATGGCCTGGAGGTAAGTTGATGCTCCAGCGATGGGTTGGGAGCATTTTACTGAGATCTTTCTTAAGATGTTTCTACCCTATAGCCTTTGTGATAGACATCGTGATGAGTTTGATAGGTTGGAGCATGGTTCTATGACTGTGACTGACTACGAGGTACAATTCCATCAGTTATCTTGCTATGCCATGTCAAGTATTCTCACAGAGTTTGAGAAGATTTATCGATTTGTGAAGGGATTTACAAGTTATCTTCAAGAGGCTACAACCTTTCTTATGTTATCTGGTGGTTTATTTCAGAACATTATTGATTATGCTAGGATGATAGAGGGCATCAGACAAACACCCCGTGGTGGTGGTAAGAGGTCCTGTCATCATGGTCAGTTTGACAGTTATGCACCCAGATATAGAGATTCTCAGAGGTAGAGCACTCAAGGTTATCATGGGAGACTAGTTCATGCAACTATTCCTAGTGCAGAAAGTACAGGCAGGCCTAGATCTAGCAAGACCAGTTATGATGGTTCCTCCAATTCAGGGATGTACAGTGGTTCTTCAAGTTATCCTTCTTAGATTTATGGGCCCAGAAGTTGTTATATATTTGATGAGTTTGGCCTCAAGACCAAGGATTGGCCCAGGCGTGCTCTTACTTCTTTTTTATCGGGGACACAGATGGACCAGTATACACTAGCCCCAACAGCTAGAGGTGTTTCACAGAGTGCAAGGGGTAGTACTAGAGGTGTTAGCGGTGGAGCTTGAGGTGGTGCTCGTGGTGGATCGCTGGTCAGTGGAGAGCGTCGGGTATGTTATGTTATTCCAGGATGGGTAGAGGCAGAGATATCTGATGTGGTGATTATAGGTATTATTCTAGTTTACCATCATTCAACTTCTGTATTATTTGACCCTAAGTCCACCTATTTGTATGTATTCACTTATTTTGCTAATGACATTGATGGTGTGTGTGAGCCTCTTGATATGCCTATTTGTATTTCTATACCAGTGGGTGAATCCTTAGTGGTGGATTAGGTATATCGGGGTTGTATTGTTGTATTCTTAAGTAGGGAGACCTAGGCCGATTTGATCCTTCTAGACATGCTTGACTTTGATGTTATTTTGGGTATGGATTAGTTGTCCCTTTATCATGTGATCCTTGATTGTTATGCTAAGACAGTGACCCTAGCATGACCAGGTCTACTCAGTTAGTGTGGTCAGGTGCTCCTAGCTCTTATCCTAAGGGGGTGATTTCCTATGTCCATGTTCGATGTATGATGGAGCATGGGTGTTTATCTTATTTGGCTCATGTACGTGATATTTCTAAGGAGTCAACTTCTTTAGAGACTACGAGGGTGGTGAGGGAGTTCATGGATATATTTCCTATTGACTTACCAGGTGTTCCTCCAGACCATGATATTGATTTTGCTATTAATTTAGAGCTGGGTGTTAGGCCTATATCTATATCCCCTTATCGGGTGGCTCCCACAAAGTTAAAGAAACTGAAGGAGCAATTAGAAGATTTGTTAAAGAAGAGGTTTGTTCGGCCTAGTGTGTCACATTAGGGTGCACTGGTGTTGTTCATAAAGAAGAAGGATGGCACTATGAGGATGTGCATTGACTATCATCAGTTAAACAAATTGACCATAAAAAAAAGTATCCTTTGCCTCATATTGATGACTTATTTGATCAACTTCAGGGTGTTTCCGGGTTCTCCAAAATTAATTTGAGGTTGGGGTATCACCAATTGAGGGTTCGAAAGTTTGACATCCTGAAGATTTCTTTTAGAACTCGGTATAGGCACTATGAGTTTGTGGTTTTCATTTGGGCTGACTAATGCCCCTGCCACTTTCATGGGATTAATGAACCAAAAATTCAGACCTTACCTAGATTCATTTGTGATTGTATTCATTGACGACATCTTGGTATATTTCATGATTGAGGCAGACCATGTTCGTCACCTGAGGATTGTGCTCCAGAGATTACGTGAGGAGAAACTATACGCTAAGTTCTCCAAGGCAAGATTTGGCTCAATTCTATGACTTTCTTGGGTCATGTGATGACTAAGGATGGTGTTATGGTCGATCCGACCATGGTTGCAATAGTTCGTGATTGGGTGAGACCCACTTCAGTGACTGAGATTCAATGTTTTGTTAGGCTGGCAGGTTATTATCGACGATTTGTTCAGGAATTCTCCTCTATTGCAGCGCCTTTGACCAGACTAACTCAGAAGGAAGTTGCATTTCTGTGGACCGATGAATGTGAGTCAAACTTCCAGAGGCACAAGGAGTTATTGACCTCAACACCTATTCTAGTATTGCCCGAGGAAGGTATAGCCTTTGTTGTTTATTGTGATGCTTCTAGTATCGGTTTGGGTGGAGTGTTGATGTAGAAATAAAGAGTTATAGCTTATGTTTCATGATAGATGAAGGTCTATGAGTGAAACTACCCTACTCATGATTTGGGATTAGCCTCGATGGTGTTTGTTTTGAAGTTGTGAAGGCATTATCTCTATGGGGTGCATTGCGAGATCTTCACAGACCATCAAAGCCTCAAATATATTTTCTTTCAACCTAATTTGAACATGATGTAGCGTAGGTGATTAGAGTTGCTAAATGATTATGATATCTCTATTCTTTATCACCCAGGCAAGGCTAATGTAGTGGTTGATGCTTTGAGACAAAAGGCTTCTAGCATGGGTAATTTGACATTTCTTAGGGAAGAGAAGAGACCTTTAGCTTTGGAGGTTTAGTCTTTGTCCAGACAATTGATTAGGCTTTATATCTCCCTATCTCATAGTATGTTGGCCTTCATTGAGGCTAGGTCTACATTGATGGATCAGATTTGTGCCCGCCAGTTTGACGATGATTAAGTATGTATGATTCAAGAAAAAGTGTTGAGAGGTGAAGCTAAGTCGGCTTTTCTTTGACTCTGAAAGAGTGTTGAGGATTAATAAGTGTATTTATGTGCCTAAAGTAGGTGATTGGGTTCACTTGACCTTGGAAGAGGCTCATTGATCCAAGTATTCCATTCAACCAAGTGTGGTAAAAATGTTTCATGACTTTAAGCAACATTATTGGTGGTGTGGGATGAAAAGAGATATTGTAGAGTTTGTGGCTAAGTGTTAGAATTGCCAACAGGTTAAGTATGAACATCAAAAGCCAGGAAGTTCAATGCAGAGGATGCTCATTATCGAGTGGAAGTGGGAGCATATTACCATGGATTTTATGACTGGATTACCGGTGACATTGGGTAAGTTTGACTCAATTTGGGTGACTGTAGACAGATTGACCAAACTAACTCACTTCATTTTGGTGAGGACTAACCATAGTGCGGAGCAGCTAGCTAGGATCTATATATGTGAGATTGTTAGATTGCACGGGGTGCTTATCTCTATTGTGTGTGATTGAGGTTCCGTGTTCACCTCCCACTTTTGGAAGGTATTACAGTATGGTTTGGGTATACAGCTAGACATGAGTTCAGCCTTTCATCCTCAGACTGACGGTCAATGTGAGCGGACTATTCAGGTATTGGAGAACATGCTTAGGGCGTGTGTGATTGATTTTGGTGCTCGGTGGTACCAATATTTGCCCTTAGCAGAGTTTACTTATAATAACAGTTATCAAGATAACATTCAGATGGCACCATTTGAGGCATTATATGGGCATAGGTGTCGGTCACCTTTTGGGTGGTTCAACTCAGTGGTTGTTAATGCAATAGACATTTATTTTCTCAGAGATGCTATAGAGTGGGTGCCTGATCCAGAGTCAATTGCTGACAGCTAGAGTCGACAGAAGAGTTATGTTGATAGGAGAATTCATCCCATAGTGTTTATGGTAGGCGATCATTTATGGTTGAAGATATCACCCATAAAGGGTGTGATGAGGTTCGAGAAAAAAGTCAAGCTTAGCTCGAGATTTACTAGCCCACTTGAGATTCTGAGGAGAGTAGCTGAGGTGGATTATGATTTTGATTTTCCACCTAGATTATCATCTGTTCATCAAGTGTTCCATGTCTCCATGCTTCAAAAATACATACCGAGTCCCATATTATTTCTTATTATGCAGTAGAGTTGCGTTTGTATTTGACTTATGAGGAAGAGCCAATAGTCAATCTAGATAGACTGATTCGTAGGCTCAAGACTAAGAAAATCTCTTCAGTTAAGGTTCAGTGACGGCATCAGCCTGTCGAGGAGGCTATTTGGGAGACAAAATAATATATGTATGCCCGATATCCTTAACCTTTTGAAGCTTCAAGTAATTTCTTCTACCTTATGTTCGAGGAAGAACATGATTTTTAGTGGTGGATAATCTAATGACCTGTTAGGTCATTTAGAGAATTATTCCTTTTGCTTTCTTAAAATATCCTTCTCGTATGTTTTAAATGGGTACTTCAAAATATTCAATAGCTATGATTATTTAAGTTTCAGACAAATTTAGAAAACTAGTTTAATTGGGGGACTAAATGGATAACTTATTAAATATCTTATACGACTTAGCAAATATAGTAAAATTCGTTAGTGGGGATTTAATTCTTTTATTATAACCTAATTAAATTAGAAAAGAGAAAAAAAAGGAAAGGGAAATCTGAAACCAAAGTCGTCGACGACGTGAGTGCAAACAATTTTTTCAGATTGTGACAAACAACTAGTAAGTACGTAAGTTGCTTAAATACTTTATACAATAATATTAAACTATTAGTTGCCAATATATGTCTCCCTCATTTTCACTCTTTTGCTAGTGCTTTTGGTTCTCCTATTATCATCACCCTTTTGTCCAGTGCTTTTGGTTCTTTGTTTAGTCGAACTTGTTACCTTGTGGTGCGGTTTTAGCTGTGTATATATATATATACATTTTTGTATTAATATTAGGGGTTTGTATTATATGAATAACCATTAGAATTATACTTTTTGGAGGATTTAAGACTAAACTCTAAGCTTGAAATTTAGGAATTAAATTATCGAATTAGATGAAATTTTGAGGTTAAGTTAGAAATATAGTAATATGGGTATCATTAGACGCCTTGTGATGTGTATATTTTGTTATTGATAGAGAATTTTTATTTTGGGGGTTGAATTCAAGATTTATCCATTCGGTAGACGTGTTCAAGTATGGTTCCGACGTTGAGGTAGGTTTGGCTATCCTTCTTTGATATTGAAACTAAGTTATTGAATATTCTTATATTATAATCTATGGGATGGGATCGTATCATGTGCTGGGTTGGAAATCTTATTACGATACTAGTGTGAAGGCTTTAATTGTCTATGTGTTTATTTTGAGAGCATGTGAATCCTAAATTAAGAATGCATTGAATATTAAATGTTGAGAAAGAGAGGTAATTGTGATATGATACTGAGGATCATGGTTTACTTGAGTAAAGAAAGTTACTAAAATGTAGTGCAAAATTTTAAAAAGAATTATACCCCAATATGTATAAAAAGGGTGAACATTATAATTGCTAAACTTTGAGTACTATGACACTTAATACACTTGTCGAGTTGAATATTATCTCTATAATTGTATCTTAATTGGATGCATCCTCATACTACACGTCATGACATTTTGAGAAATTGTGAAACTACTTTTTAAAATCCTTCACCACAAGTTAGGTGGCTGATACACTATGATTCTTATCATGAGTCCTTGACCATGAGTTAGGTGGCAAGGTAATTGATATATTGTGATTCTTATCATGAGTCCTTGACCACAAGTTAGGTGGTAAGGTAGTTAATATATATTGTGATTGAGGTATTCGGCCTGCGAGGTCCCCATGTGTAATGACCCGTTTGGTCCTTTAGATAATTAATACTCTCAATTTTATAAAATATTCTTCTCATAAATTTTAAATGAGTATCTGATACGCCCAAATTCATACCTCAATTGAAATGCAAAGTGGTCGTTGACCAAATATAGAACCCAACTAGCACAGGGAATGCGTGAAAATATAGCTAGAATCATTTCGTTTCACGTGCAATTCTTATTTCCAGAGTAATAATGCAAAATGAAAATGGAGATTTTTTGTAACAAGATTTAAACTAAGTAACAACTATATTCTACTAATCGCTATCTGTTGTGACTGTTGGAATTCAACAATGGTTTACTAGACTAGGTTTATGGCTTCCATGACACCAATTCCAATATGCAATCTTAAGGCTTTTGTGGCGATGATCTCATATACCGAGTAAGTAATTAGTTAACACTTAATTCACCTTTCAGTCCTTCTAGGTGCATATCTTCCCTTACTTTCCAGTCTCAGAACGTTTTACGTGTAGCAACTTACTTTTCACTCCAGGATACTCTCACCTTCCGGTCTCAAGTACTTAGACTAGGATAAAAATCCTGAATTCTTCCCCAAGACTCTTTTCCTAATCACTACTCCCCTTTCGGGAAAACAGTGAATATAGGGTAACCTGAATGCGTCGACTCATTAAGGTTTAGATTCAAATAAAGATATTTTGTGGTGTATACGGTGATCACTACCAACGTTAGCCCTAAATTTTCCTATTTTCTTCGGTGATCATAGTCCCCATAACCCTAGTTATGGGTTTAGCCTAGCATGCTTGTCAAATCTGAATTAAAACAAGATGAAGAGAACATGATTTACACTTACGGTTAAGAAATTAATGGAATCACCAATTGTAATTGCAATTCAATGAATCAATGGTAGCAAAAGGTTGCAAAAGTAATATCTCAAGTCTAAAATCTTCTTGTTCGAGACCTAGCAGTCTTAACAACCTCAAAACGACCTAATAAAATTGTATTTATATAATTTAAAATAAATCCTAGACAAAATAGAAAAACCGGGCTTCGACATGCAAAACCGGCAACTACACGGACCATCTAAAGTCAAATGGTCTGTGCCACCCTCCGTCTGGACTGACTTGGTTCCTGGGCTTCAGCCGTTCATCCACCAACTTACTGTTACACTTAACGATCATCAGTAATGGACCGTGTACTGGTGCACAGTTTGTCAAACCGTCCGTCTGGATTGCCTTGGATTATTTCTCGCGTGTGCACTCTGGCCCAGGTTCTATGATGTTTAATGATCAGGTAGATGGTCCGTCAACTTTCTAATGGCCCGTCACACGCCCCGTTTACTTCCACTTAGCCTCAAATTATTTACACTCCCTAGGCTGACATTCTGTCATGTTTAACGATCAAGTACACGGCCCGTCAACAGTTACACGGGTCGTTACTCCTTCCGTGGGTTCTGAATTACATGATTTTTGCCTCATTCAGCTTCAGCCACTCTGTCACTTATCACGGCCAGTTTCCGGCCCGTTACAGGTCACACGTTCCATGAGTTCTGGCCGTTTGGAAACACAGTTTGTCCAGTTCTGAGCCTTTTCCTTCATGTATCCGCGGTGTTCGTGCCTTGCCTGATTTTCTTGAAAATGCACTACACAAATTATTAAATGCAACAATTTTCTTGAGAATTCGCAAAGATTTCATTTAGAAAAGTGTCGAATGATGAGCGTCTTCGCGACTCAGCAACACCCTCAACTTAAAATCCTTGCTTGTCCTCAAGCAATAACATACAAAAATAAATTCCCAGTAGGTCACATGCAACAATCCCTTAGTTAGTCAGAATCACATTTTGCACTTTGCTTTCACATGAACATACACCCTAATGGATTTTCATAACTCTAGCTAAACATCACACTATGTCCGGCTGATCTTTTCATACTCAACATTCACAATGGTTAGTCAGGTAAGCATCACGAGCGTGTATGGATGGTGCCCTCACCACAAAGAAGTCTCAATCACAGTATATGATTGCTAAACAGAGACTGGGATGTAGGCACTCACACTCATAACAAATTCTTAATCAATACAAGTGTTTTCCATAAGCTTGCCCTTATTTTCACCACCTTGGCTCTCGAACGACCTTGTTAGGATCACTATAGGACTTTTGTGTCTTGTAATGTAGGCTCAGGTTAGAGAGTGGTACATTTAGGATCAATAGTGACTAACTTGGCTTCTCCACAGCACTACTCAGACTTAGCCCGTCCTTCACACTACCAAAGTCTACTTGTTCCGTATCCCCACACGTTTCGGGAAGCATCGCCAAAATTTTACACCATTTATTATTTATTTATATATTTGTTTCCAGATTTTCTCCCCCTTTCTTTAACTTCTTTTCTCTTTATTCATCCCCATTCTCCTTCAATTTCTAGCTTTTCCTAACATAGTCACCCTCAACTCAGGTTTTTTGTCTAATTCAGGTGCACAGTGTCTTTCTTACAGGACCAGGGCAAACAAAAGTCACCCTCAACTTAGGTGTTAACCTACTCTGAGGTACACAATGTCCTTGGAGAGACCAGGGCCAATATCAGGTTTCTTCATCAAAATGGGCATGGTGAGTTGGGTGATTGAAAAGGAAAAGATTCATTAAGGCTCAAGTTTTTGGTTCAAAAGGGAAAATTTCGTTTGGTTGGTCAATTTAGGCTAAGTGACTTCTTACAAAACGGCCTAAGATCCTTTCCTTACTCAGTCATTCGATCCTTTTAGTAGGACTAACCAGGCATGTTCTAGTTTTCACGTGTACCAATCGGATTCAAACAATATGCTCACACGCACATGGCACACATCCTATGCTACTAACTTCCAGCTAACCAAAGTGTTTTTCATTCAAACTCATCAGCCGACCATATGCATAACCTTAGCAGAATCATTAAACATTATTAGAGCACATGCATTGTTGTGATTTTCATCATACTAACTCAAACTTGCCACAGAACCTATTACAGACTATATGTCTATGCACATTACGACCTAAACATGCCAGTTCTACTAGATAGATCACCTGAGAGAAAAGAAATATGGCAACAAAAACTCCTAGGTAATAGGAATGTCCCACCCCCTCCAGAAAGAAGATGCATTGCCCTCAATGCACCGAAAATAGTTAATAGAAGATTAACAAGGGCAAGGACATACCTGGGACGCTCTAGGCGTCAGGCTGTTCTGGGACATCAACATGTGGCCCTCCAGCGGGGTCGTCTCCCTCAACGCGTGAACCACCGGCAGCCGCGTTGACTGATGCCCCAGTTTGGGCGGCCTCCCTAGCTAATCTCTCCTGCTCTTCTTGCAATGCTGCCTCACGCCGCCTGGCCCGAAGTGCCTTATGCAACTGTTTGGCCTCCGCTTCTTGGGGATCCTTTGGCGGGTTGTGGCGTTGGTGCCTCTTTTTGTCCTTCCCTTTCCGGCGAGAAGGTTTAGATGGTACCGGGGCAACCCACAAGCCCTCCAAAGATGGGGAAGGAGCAGGAGCTGAAAGAATGTCCATTAAGGACGAAGCAGGAGTAGGTGGCGAGGGTGCATTATACTTAGCCATCAATACGACCATTTGATTCTTCAACTCGGCGACCGTGGTAGCTATATTAGAGGCCTCCCTCCCCGATAGATTGCTTATTTGTTCCTGGAAGTAAGTCTCCAAGCCAATAATCTGGGAATGGAGGACTGCGATTTCTTTGCGCCAATCGGAACGCATCGACTCTACATGATTGTGGAGCACCTGTGGCATGCGTTCCACTATCTGGTCCACAATATCCCTAGTCTATCGTTGCTCATTCACCAACCTAGTTAAGAATTCATAGGGCACATAAACATACCCTGGAACCACACCCGCCTGAGCAGAGCTGCTCCCAGCATGCTCCTAAGCACCCCCTTGCGCTGGTATCCCCGTAACACCTTCTAAATCCATGGGCTGAGGTGGGTCTACCTGTGTAAATACTGGCGGTGGTTCGTAGCGTCCCGTCCTTGTCCGGAAGAGGGGGTTATTGACATCATTGATCAAGGCGATTTTCACTCCCGTTGTTGGATAGGACTTCCGGTCCAAGTATCGGGTGACAGGAACCTGGGCCCATCGGCAGAGTGCTCTGATGAGGCACGGAAATGGCATGGCCGAGCGTTCACTGAGGGCCCTATATCTCATTTCTGTAGCAATGACCCGCCCTGCATTGATTGGATATTGGGCAATGAGGCAAGCTACCAGGGAGGCCTGCGACAACTGAAGAATGTTGTCATTGAGCGTGGGTCGTAGACGAGCCCACACCACAGACCACCAAAACTTAGCCTGAAAATTTAGGGAGGCTTTCGTAATGGGAGTCCGTGGGTCATTTACCCAAGCGGCCTCAGCACCCTACATGGCAATTTGTTGGGTGATCCACGTTAGAACTGCAACTCTGGATGTAGGGTCAGCTAACAGGGCGGACTTAGAAACCTGATGAACTTTTGCTGCATAGAGTCCGTCCTTTGGTGGCCTGTACTCTGATCCATGTAAGAATCGGTTGATGGTGGCCTCAGAGATATCCACCTCTTGTCCCCGAATCATCAGACTAGGCATAGGTCATACCTATCCAGCCAAGTATCTCTTTAGTCGCCGTGAACCGCCTCCTGCTGCAGTGAACAGAGCTGCTGCGTATGCTGAGTAGAACTCCTGTATAAGAGCGGGCCCATAGAATCCCGGCCTCTGGGTAATCCACTCGAACTCGTGGAACTCAAATGTGGCCTTGATATCCGGAACAACATCCAATTGCTCAGTGAAAATAATTAACTCCGGGATCACTGGGCGCCGCTGAAAACTCCCAGATCCTTTGGTCAGCCCATTCAAGTAAATATCCCTGCTACCGGGTTCGGACCACCTGTCTCGTAGAAATAGGAGAGTTATCCGGGCCTCCTCCTCATTAGGTGTACAAGCAACAGCAGCATGGATAGCATCGTCATCGCTGTCTCTGAGCTTGGTAGTGGTAGCTTCATCTGGATGTGGTGGTGTCTCAGGGTCAGGTGCGTGTTTCGTCTCCTCATAATTTTGGTCGGCATCCCCTTCAGCACCCTCCAGTAGAGGTGGCCCCAAGGCGGAAATTGGAGTCACCTGTTGGGTTGTTCGGACTCGAGTCGTACGGGGAGATTGAGGTGGGATGTTGCCAGTGAATTGAACTCCCGCCCCCACAGATGACTCTGAGCCCGAACTACTCCCTGATGGTAAGCTGGAGGAGTCAGTTGGAGAATCACGAAGTCTGGTCTGCCTGCGTGGTCCCATCATGCCTGAAAGCATAAAACACATGTTATTAGTCTTTGAGGCTCACAATTTAAATCAACACTTCGATGAGTACTCAGACTTCCTCGTCAATAGTACTACGTGACAATGACCCTTAAGAGTGGCGTAACCCGGTCTATCATTGGGCCATTGCACGGGGTGCCAATTTAGGTAACCATAACACATATGCAGTACAACATTCAAGTAAAAACCAGTACCAAAATTCAAGTAAGAACAATTTCAGGACAATTGGACGGAACAGTGCACGGGTCGTGTGCTGTGGAATGGCCCGTGTGCTGTCTCGTCTGACCGAACTTGTATTAATATGGTGAAGGGCAACTGGATGACGCCTTACACGGACCGTGTGAGGTGGAATGGTTCGTGTAATGGCTCGTCTACTTCGTCACTGCCTGTGGGTAGGTCACACTCAACGGACAGTTGAACGAGCCGTGTTCCAAGACACGACCCGTTAACCGTACCGTTGAAATTGTCTGGTAGAATTTTGCAATGGCAACTTCGCGATTTTAGCCAACACATTCACAGATCAACTTAACATCACTTCCCTTAACAAATACCTCCCCCAAACACTTTAATTTTGACCCCCCCCCCCTTTTTAACTAAAATTGAAACCCTAAACCACAAAGCATATGTTAATTCTAACCAAAGGTGCAACAATGGCAGTTTGGGCATCTCCCCATACTATTCCTTACACGGTTTACACTCAATTTTAAAGAGAATTAAGTACAAAAACATGAGTAACTTACTTGAATGCAGATAAATTTGATGGTGATAGACTAACACAATTCTCACGATGAGAGGTTACACTTAGTAGAGAATGAGACGGATTGTAAGAGGGCAAGGATATCGTGAAAACGGAGATGGAATTTGGAGGAAATTTACAGAGAAGGAATCGCACTAGAGAGAAAAAAATGAGAGTGTGAGAATGAATATTTGAGGGTTGACGTAAGTTATACACGGTCAAAACCATCAACCCACCTCGTCACGGTACCATACACGGACCGTTCAGTGGTACACGACCTGTCTAGCCGTCCGTGTACTCGTACTTGGCAAAACATTCCATCTGGGCATTGAGGTCAGCTACTGTCATGTTTAACGGATGGCTTGATGGTCCGTGTGACGGCACACGGTCCGTTTGGCTGTTCGTGTGAAATTATTTGGAGGAATGCATGATTGGAGCCATGGGTTGAGTTACTGCCAGACTACACGGTTTGTACAACGGTCCGTTTAACGGACCATGGTCCATTAGGATTCCCGTGTGAAATGACTCGGACCATTTAATTACACATCCCTAATTTGAAGTTATTGCCATATTTCACGACAAGTTTCACGGTATGTGTAGTGTCACACGGGCCGTTTGGCCTCCCGTTCAACCTGACTTAGCTTGTTAAATTACATGTCCCTGTTTTGAAGCTACTGCCACATTTCACGACAAGCTTCACGGTCCGTGTAGTGGCACACAGGCCGTTTGGCATCCCGTTCAACATGCCTTGGCTTTTTCTGGGCTGATTTCAAAGGGACAAGTCACTGCCTCACTTCACGGTAGGCTTCACGGTTCGTGTAGTGTTACACGGACCATTTGGCCCCCCGTTCATCATGAAATGACATATGTGCAGTTACCTGGAATCCCCCATGGCCTTCTGTGATGCCCATTTTATCTTACCAACTTGTTTTGCGACAACAAAAACAAAATAAAACTAGTGAAGTACAGCAAACGAACCTTATAATAGAAAAAGCTAAAATACAAATTAACAAAACATGGGTTGCCTCCCAAGAAGTGCCTGATTTACTGTCGCGGAACGACGCAGCTCCCTGATTACTCAGACTTCATTAAGGTGTAATACCTCTACCACTGCGGCTTCAGATGCCGCACCCATATAACGCTTTACTCTTTGTCCATTTACCTTGATTCTGTGTCCGTGATCTTATTCTAACTCCAATGCACCATGGGAGAATAATTGGACCACCTTATACGGGCCAGCCCATCTGCATTTCAACTTACCTGGAAATAATCGCAACCGCGAATTGTACAGTAGCACCCTGTCACCCACATTAAAGTTGTGTGGG
>JBCEWC010010786.1:0-17321 GCA_038996855.1 Solanum aculeatissimum
TTTAGTGGCTCATTATTCGTAGTTAAATCTTTATTTTTATTACTTCTTCCGCACTCTATTGTTGAAATCGGATTTTTGGCTGACTTGTCTTGGTGGGGATAAGACGAGTTCCATCATGCCCATTTTTGGATCGTGACATGACACCATTAGTACTCAAGAACTCATTGCTCATGCGTCTGATGTAACTAGACATGAAAGGTCAGTCACGAATATAATAAAGGATTACTGTTTGCCTATTGGATCTCCGTGACACTTAGTCGATGAAGTTTACATCCCAGTAAATTGTGATGATGACTTTCACTCGGTGCTAGTTGTAGTTGCATCGAAAGAACGACTAATACGTTTTTATGATTCTACTAGGGGTTCTAGGCAAAAAACACCACTTGTTGAGACACAAACATTGGCATTGATGTTGCCCACTTATCTTTAGGACTGTGGATTTTTTGAAAAATGGATAGGAATGACTGGTCATTATTTGATGCATACAAGGAGAAGAAATCTGGTGACATGATTGGTCAACAAATTTCATTTAAAGTAGAATTTGTTCAAGGCATCGCTCAACAGGAAAGCGACAACCTGTAAGATTCTCCACTATTGTTAGTATTTTTTTGCCTATAATTAATTTTAATTTCACATTTTTCAGTGATTGCGATGTATTGGCTATCGCCTACGCTGAATACATTAGCGACGGAATTTCAGTCCTAACTTATCCGTTGGATGCAGAGTATCTTCACAAGAGGTATGCCTCAATGTTATGGAAATACAGGATTGACAAGGTTTATGAAGGTTACGTTAGTGAGAATGACGATCCACCCAGGCCCAAAGATATTTTCATTATGCTGGGAAAGGAGAATCTTGTGGACATTTCATAGTATATGTGTTTGTTAACTGTTTAACTTGAATTCATGAACAATATGTTATGACTAGTAAAAGGCAAATTGTAATGCCTTGGTTTTTTATTTGAAGTTTGATTTTTATGGTACTTTTGTAATTGAACTTTTGTGTATATATCAATTTTAAACTCCCCCCTTATGCATATATTGACACCTCTAACGCACGATTCCAATCATTGATACTTTATTCCATTTAGAACTTATGAAATTTTCTGTCACACACATTTACACAATTTAAGTATCAATACTTGGAATAAAGTATCATAGGGCAGATTTTTATACAACAGTAGTCATTCATTTTAGAATGTAACATGCCCATAAAAGCCTAACATTGATACTTATACAAAGTATCATGACACCATAGCTTTCAATATACAAGTGCAATCTCGATTAGCTTGGCATTTATAATATTTACTTTAGAAAAAATTATAAGTAGTTGCTCAGTTATTATACTATGTATTGAAAAGTATCCAATAGTATCACACCATATATTTTGATACCTTACATAAAATTCTGCACTTTGTCCTTATTGATTCATTTACAACATATAACAAAAAAGAAAACACAAGGATTTATTCAAGATTTTTTTCAATAAACATACAAACAACTTCTATCAGTGTTACTTTTCAATTTAAACACTATATAACATGTCAAACACATCAAAAAGTATCATTTAATATAAACTGAGTCCCAACACATATATGTTCTACTGTTTACTATTCAAAAATATAGTAACACTTGATTACTCAAAAGACTTAAAAAAATAAAAATTTACATTGACAATTTATTAACAACAAAAATTATCTTTTCTTGGAATATTTAAAATTTGACAATTCTTGCATTATTCAATTTCATAAATGATAACTAGCTACAAATCAAATTCTCATTTTTCTTTAGGAAAGAAATTACAAGTTTTTCTGTTGTATCCTTCATGGTCAAAATGATCACAACGATTTGTGTTTGTGCTTATCTTTTCACCAACGCTTTTTTTCCTTCTTTTCTGCGGTCTTTAGGCATTCTTTTGTACTTTGGTGGCAGGACAACTTCATCTAAAACACATTGTGGAGCAGCCCAATCATTTTTATCTGGCATTGGAACCATCGAAACCTCATATATATTTGTCAATGCTTCCGATTTGTAATAATCAGAGCAATATGGATGCATGTTGACTACATTCTTGCTCTTCAAAACAGCTACAGAGTGTGAATATGGTATCTCATCAATTTGAAACCTACCACATCTACATGTTTTTCTTTCTAGGCAGACAATGTATTTTTTGTCGGATTCGTAAACTGAATAGATATACTCAGAAGAAGGAACAACTTGTCGATCAATTTTTCATACTATTTATAAATAGATAAATTATTATAAATAATAAAAAACAAATAATATTCGTTATGTGTCTTCATCCTCGAATATTTTGTGGTATTTTCAATCAGAATATCCTCAAATTTTCTACCAAATATATCCTTAGTATAAGCCACTTTTTCTCTGTTTTTGCAATTCCAAGAACCAAATAAAATTTTGACCTCTTTCAAAAAATCTATTATAGGTAGTTGTCTTGCATTTACCAGACAACCATATATACATTCAACAATATTAGAAGTCATCATCCTTTCCCTGTTTACAGTTGTGTGTACTCGCCCATTTCTCATAACCTATATTTGTAGATAATTTTTCACCATGTGGTCAACTTTTTCAACCTTTGCCATTATACGATCAAAATCTTTTTTTCTGTAATACTTTGTCATTGAGTAATACAAGTCACTTAACGTGTTTTTGCTCTTTCTATAATTTGTGCAAATATTTTTTCGAACATGCCAGATGCATGCATAATGAGGAATGTTTGGAAAGATATTACTTACACTCTTAATGATACTTTCATTCTTTTCCGATATCACACACATGTTTTCTCTTACACTGAAAGCGTTCTTGAAATTCTGGAAGAATCACGACCATGAAGCATTATTCTCTGTGTCAACAACACCATACGCCAACAACAATATACAACCTATGATTAAATTTTATAGCAAGACATTCAAAACTGATACTTTTCATTCAACAACTAATGCATCATAAAAATTGAAACATAATTTATATTTTTAAAATTGGACAAGATTGATACCTGCCCCATCCAGTGTGCTGGCTGATATAAATGTGCCTTTGTAAGACCCACTAAGATGCGCACCATCAACAATCACTACCGGTCTACAGAACTAAAACCCTCTCATAAGTGGCCTTAAGGCAATGAAAAGATACATGAATTCGTTCTCAAATGACTTGTGCATTCTTATATATGAATTTGGATACACATTATTTAACATGTATATGTACCTAGGCATCTACCTATACCCTTCTACATGCTTACCCCTCAATATCTCTAGTGCACGTTTTTTCGCACGCCACGCCTTTTGATATGTAATATTCATCCCATATGCGACCTTGATATCCTAGACTATATCGTTCGGTGTGTGTGTTTTTTTTATGATTAATCAATTTTGGAGCTGTCACATCGCTAGCAAATGACAGTGTCGCTTCAACCTTATTTAAGATCCTTTCCCTGTTGGACAAGTATGAACGTCATTGAAGTATCTGATTTTAAAAGTATCAGTGTTTTTCCTGCACGATGCCTTCATTTTTCAGCCACAATCATCCAAAAAGCACTTTAGCACATAGATGAAAAAAATTACTATTACATTTTCACAATTTAAATTAACATACATGAACGTAATTTTTCCTGTGAAACATTTTCAACTAAACAACGATGATGACAGATGAAAACTCAAATAACAACAATAATTTTTTTTAATCTTGATACGTACACTTTGAATTGAGGTATCAAATACTTTGCAGTGTAATATAAGAATCATATCACCCTTGTTAATTCTAAAGAAAAAACAGCAAACCCACATATACTAATTAAGTCTTTAAAGCACACTATACGTCTCAAGATAATATGCATCTCAGTAAAAATACGTACCTTTTACTGTCAGATCTTTTCACCCTGAAATTGCATTCTTTGTCTATCTTATACTTTGCCATTATTGATACTAATGTTGCTTTATCCTTATACACTTGATTTTCTTTAACATTGAAACTTTTTGAAGTATCAAATATGGTTGATACGTCCATACCAGTTTGAAAACAGGAATCTTCACTATCAGACTCAACTAACAGAATCACTTTCGTATCATGTTGTGATACCTTAGCACAAACAATTGATCCATTCACAGCATCAAAACATTGCATATCAACAAAACTCAAATCAAAGGTATCTATGGATAATGGGTAAATTCCAAACTTGGGTTTCTTGATCTCAAGATATAGCTTCACATCCATATCATTTCGAATAGTTATAGGAGACGAATTACCTTCTACTACATATCTAATAACCATTCTTTTTCTTCTTTGGTCGACATCCAATTCAACAGCAATCACCTCTTTCAGATTAACAAGCGAAATATTTTCTCCAACCACAATTCCATCATTTTTGTATCTTTCGTAAACAACGTAGGATACCCATTTATCTGAATGATGAAGCAAAATTGAAACATTCATATCTATCAATCAATTTTTTTTTTGAAAATTGATCCAATCGACAGTAGGGTTTTTTTTTTTTACAATTGATTTAGAGAAAATTTGAATTTTGAAATTTGTTTCAGTTGCGTTCACATAGCTAATCAAATAGTTGACAGCAACATTATTTGCGTAATTAATGGCAAATTGGATTCTATTTTTGGTTCTTTACTCTCATATTATGTGTAACTGAATTGCTTAATGCCGCTTAATTCGTTAGGTATCAACCACGTCGCAAGGTATCAACAAAATTCATTAAATAAGGGATTTTATGAAATTTAGTAAATAGTTGGCACGGGTCTAATAGTATGAGATTTGTATAATTTTTACAAAAACTAAAGCACACTTGAGAAGCAATAGCAAAATAGAATCACGCCTGCAGAACAATGCTTAAGCAGACACCTATTCTAATGGGTAAGCTTCTAAATCACTTGAGAGTTTGTTAAAGATATTTCCTTTTTCAATCGAATGATTCTTATTTTTTCATTCCATGTTTACACTCTAATATGTGGATGATTTTGCAGCAACACTAAATTACAAACAATAGGAGCACAAGGCCACTTTTCTTTTATTTTCATTGAAAATGAAAAAGAGTCTTACAATATATAGCTACAAACCAAGAGAGTTCACATTTAGTTAACTCCAAAAGAAAAAAGTAAATTAAAAATTAATTCAAAAATAGTAAAGTAATTGACAAACATTAACATAATAAAACCTTTCACTTCTAACAGATTGGAAGTGGAGCACCATTCCATTCCTTGAGGCATTCTAACAATGAATCAATGATTTGTCCATTGCACATTGCTGTGAACACCTTGTCACATTCTTCACCTGGTGACCTCACTCTTTCTCCTGTCAACAATTCCGTCCCCAGCTCTTCCCTAACGAACCTGTAGAGAGGGTATGATCTGCATTCCTTGATCCTGTTGGCAATCGCGGGGTTCCCACTTTCCAATGCGACTCTGGCACTCTCGACTTCTTTTGGTAAAACAGCTTTTAACTCTTCTTCAAAAGCTACAATCTTTTGAAAGATTGAGCTGTTCGCGTTCTTCTCATCTTCTCCGTTTTGCAAGGCGTGGTCTACGAGCACTTGCCTCAGTTTCTGCATCAGTGGGTAGTTAGCACTGCAGGGGTCATCAGCATAGGCGAAGAGGTATTCCCTGTCCACGACACGGAGCAAGTCTTTCTCGCAGAATCTTGATGGATGAAGTTCTCCGTTGGCACCCATTGTCAAGGTCCTCTTAGCTACTTGGCTCACTGTGTTCTTGACAGCATTCCTCAAATTCTCTTCCAAATGCCTCAAGTCGACAGCTTGGCAAAGTGCCACTAGGTATGTGGATGACATTAGCTTCAAGATGTCCACTGCTTCAGCTGTTTTTCTTGCTGAGATTAAGCCCAAGGAGTTCACATCTTGGTTGTGTTGCTCCGCGCTTTGTACATGGTTTGTCACTGGATTTGCCAAGAATTGAAGTTCTGAACAGTATGAAGCCATGGCAATCTCAGCTCCCTTGAAACCGTAGTCCAAGCTTGGATTCCTTCCTGCAGTCAGATTAGATGGCAACCCGTTGTTGTAGTAATCGTTGACAAGCTCGGAGAATTGTGCAAACATCAATTTCCCAATGGATGCAAGGGCTAATCTAGCATTGTCCATAGAAACACCAATTGGAGTGCCCTGGAAATTGCCACCATGTAAAGCCTTGTTTCTTGAAACATCGATCAAGGGGTTGTCGTTCACTGAATTAATCTCCCTCTCGATCATCTTGGTTGCAGAACGGATGACTTCAATCTGAGGGCCAAGCCATTGGGGCGACGTTCTAAGAGCATAACGATCTTGCTTTGGTTTCTGCAGAGGATCCATTTCATGGAGCTTCTGAGCCGCCTTCACATAAGCACTGCCATCCAAAATGTGTTCCATGATTGCAGCAGCCTCAATTTGTCCAGGATGGTGCTTCAACTTATGTGTCAAATGGTCAGTGAACTCGGGCTTTCCATTCATCACCTCAGCAAAAATAGCCGAGAGAACTTCAGAAAAGACCGCGAGCACATTAGCATCAAACAAGACCATTGAGGCCAAACCAGAACCAACGGCAGTACCATTCACAAGAGCAAGTCCTTCCTTAGGCTGCAGCTCAAAAAATCCACCGTTAACTCCAGCAACACGGAATGCTTCCTCAGCATTCAATGTCTCACCATTAGGTCCAACAGCCTTGGAATTAGGCCTACCAGTGAGCAATCCAGCAATGTAGGACAAGGGAACAAGATCACCTGACGCGGTGATTGTGCCACGGAGGGGCAAACATGGAGTGACATTGTGGTTAATCAACTTAGTGATTGCTTCCAAAATTTCAAATCTGATGCCAGAATAACCTTGAAGAAGAGTATTAATCCTGACAAGCATGGCTGCCCTTGTGCTTGATTGTGGCAATGTGTGACATGACTCTGTACCATTGCCAAAAACTCCAGCATTCAAGAATCTGCCAAACCAATTACATCAAAAATCAGATATGCCCCACCACAACAAGTCATATGTAATTGGAATTATTACTATTCACAGTAAAAAGAGAGGAATGGGCCTTATGTCAGAATTCTGTAGGAGGAAGCCATAAAAGGAACACTAGAAAAATGTGATAGTCATTATTATGCCCATCAAGAAGAATGTGATTAGTCATTATTAGGACTTCTGAAAAAACTTTCTGCCAGGACCTAAATGATCAAACTTTTATATTTTTTAAAGACAAGTGCCCTATTTCCCAAGAAGAGTAAATAAATGTTAGAATTTGTCATTTACATAGTAAATCTACAGTAAGAAGGTGACACATGGTAACAACACAGAGCCCCACCTTTTAGGAAAGAATGGACTATTTACATGTGCATACAAATTACACCACCAAATATTTCCAATTTAAAAAAAAATATCACATGAGATGGAAAGTGGCTACAAAAATTTAAATTCTAGTCTCACATAGTTTTCATTTCCATTTTGTTGACCACTAAATAAGACATTATTAGATGACACCACTTACATGGTTTTCATTTCCATTTTGTTGACCACTAAATAAGACATTATTAGATGATACGACTTACTATTTCTTACCCTACATAAGTCCACCTACTTCAAATATCTTTTTCCTAAAGAAGGAACTAGGCAGCTATTTCTTAAAAGACACAAAACTTTTAGCAAAAATCAGTCAATTATGGATCCTTTCTCCCTATTGTGCAGAAATTATAGATTCCTAGTGATAAAGCTCATATAAACAGGATCTCCAAAATTAAAGCAGTTTAAAATCAAATCTCATTGCAAATCTCACCAATCCTAACAGGCTAATAAAATATTTGAAATTTATAATATTTTGTGCTAGTTCATTCGAAAAATCTTTAGTTTAAAACCACAAAATCAAATGGCTTTTTCAATTTATTAACCTCTGTATGCAGTCAAAACTTTGCCAAACTTATACTCTTAAACATGTATGAATTAGGTTCACATAAACTGAAACAAGCTAAGTAACACACATCTCATATGTTTGATGATCTAAAAGCAAAGCAAGTTAGATGGAAAATGGTTTACCTAATAAGTTCCTTTTGTAGAGCACCACCATTCTTGGTTCTCCTATGAGATGTAGCACCAAAACCAGTAGTAACACCATAGCTGTCAGTCCCTTTACCCATACTTTCCATAACCCAATCACTGCTAGCTTTAACACCAGCCCTAGCATCCTCAGAAAGCTCCACTTTCACATTTTCAAAATTACCCCTTGCAGCTATTGAAGCAACTTGTGCCACTGTCAGTGTCTCACCACCAAGTTTCACAATTGGCTTCCTAAACTCTGCCACCATCTTCTTCACTTCATCTAAATGACTACCCCTCAATGACTCTGCTGCCATTTCCCAGTTCAATGGATCCACTTTGATGCAAAAGTCCAAATCTTGATGACCATTCTCAATAACACCAGCCATTTTTTTTCAAGAAAATGTAAAAAGATTGGATCTTTTGTTGAAAAGATTCAAGAAAATGCAAAGGGGTTGGTGGTGAAATAGTTCAAGAAAATGTAAAGGGGTTGTTTGATTTAATGAAAGATTGAAGAAACTTGCATAAAACAAGAACTGTTGAAGAGAGAATAATGTAATTTTAATGTGAGGATAGGTGGAAAGATCCTGATTATTGAAGAAATGAATTGTGGTATAAATAGATAGGGGGAATGGGTACAATCTTTGGTAGGTGAGTTGATAAGGGGTCCATTTAAAATGATTCTTTAAAATGGACCGTTTGATGAATTTGTTAACATTGTCTTGGTAGGTGAACACAGTGAGAAATTCAATGGACCGTTTGATTAAAAATGAAACATGTGGTGGAGATATATGGACAACATGGAGGAAAAAGGATGAGACATGACTTTCAAGAGCTTTTTTTTAGGGAGTTGGTGGATTTGGGGAAAGGTTTGGTGCTTTTGGGTTGTTGAGACTCTAATTAAAATTTAGGGGAGAAATTGAAGGGATTTGATAAAATTAACCTACCATTTTATCATATATTTTAGATCATATTTTAAAATTTATTTTTTAAAATATTTTAAATTTTTAAAAATTAGTCCATATTCATCTAGGAAGAAAATGAACATTATAACCACACAAAAGCTAAAAAATTTGGCTTTTTTCAGAAGTAATATTTTGTGAATTTATTTTTCTTTTATTCTTTAGAGAAAGGACAAAGATAAATTAATAAATTAATCTATCAAAAAAGCAGCATTTGAATTAGAATTAGAATTGTACTAATCAATTTAAAGATTAGCTGATTAATACAGAAAATTCATGGATTAAATTTTTTAACTAAAAGTCATTCAATTTTGATTAAATATCATTAAAGAAAAAAGGGAAATTGTAAGTTTTTTAACTTTCTACATTTTGATTAATCAATTTAAGCAGGAAAAAAATTATTTTAAGCATCCTTCAATTATCTTCTAACTTGAGTTTTTACATTTGCATCATTATCACTTGAGCAAGGAAAAAAAAAGACATTTTGCCTTATTCTTCAATTATTATTTTTAAATTTAACTTTCTATATTTGCATCATTATCATTTAAGGGAAAAAAACACATCTTGTCGTGTTCTTCAACTTATTAGATAATTCATTCAACTTCAATTAGAAATGAAAACATTTAATGAAATTGAGGTACGTAACGCTTTTGTTAATATCTGAAAGTAATTATCATGATTCCCAAAAGTTAGTTTAAAGGAGTTCATACGCCCAGTGCGTGGGCAATTTTAATTTTCGGGGGGGCTAACATTGGGTGAGATGAGTTTTGCTCTGATATCATGTAAAATTATGTATTGGGTCTAACTCACACCCCAAAAGCTAGCTCAAAGCGAGAAGGATTGTCTAAACATTATTAAGAGTCCACCCGTCTCATTAACCATCAATGTGGGACTTTTGTCATTGTTCAACACCCTACCTCACACCCAGTGCTTAGCATCTGGTGCGTGAGCAATTTTTAAAATTTTGAGGCCCAACATTGGGTGAGATGGGTCCTGCTTTGATACCATGTAAAATTAGGTCTTGCGCCTAACTCATACCCCAAAAGCTAGCTCAAAAGGAGAAGGATTGTCCAAGCCTTATAAGGAATTCACTCATCTCATTAACTACCAATGTAGGACTTTTGTCATTCTTCAACAAATAAATTATAATCTCAATAATAATTAGTCAAATTAGTAGATAAAATAAATCTCCTTATAAATTACTTCATCTATTTCATATTAACTAAAATTTTAGAGATTTTTTATTGTTTAAAATAGTTAAATTGTTTAAAGTTTAAGATAGATGTTTGAATTTTTTTTTCATATTTACCTTTTTCAGAGATAATTTTACACGTACTATTTAATTTATTCTAAATATAACTATAGTTATTTTCCTATTATATTTTTTAAGACATTATATTAATTATATTCAAAGAATAATTTGATAAAATTATTTATTACTTGTTAATTTCTATGCCAAATTAACCGTAAACATCTATTGTTGGACAAATATTTAATAGTTCTTAACAAACATTATTTTTAATTACGTACTAATAATTTTTTTAGACTATGATCCTGTTTTGCCTTGCAGCTGGGAAATTAAATTTTAAAAAAATTAAGTTGTTCGGATAATTAGTATAATTATTTTTAAATAAAACTTTTAATAGATTATATCAAATATTGACTTTGATATAGGTTACGAGCCAACAGCATATTTCCAATAATATCCTAAGCATGCCAAGAGTATTTGTGAACCTAACTCATTTGTGGAATATATTGTATACATAAATTTTATCCTCGCCTCTAAAGGAGAAAATATTAGAAAAAATAAATTTATGGAAAAATATTTTTAAATTTTTTTTATTTAAACGAAGAATACTAGCTACAATAATAAATTAAAAAAGTAAAGTCACAAAAATCGGAAAAAAATCACAAATATTATCTACGAACTACTGACCAACAATATCATAAATCCATTAAAAAAAAAAGAAGCATTCTCTTTGTCTCAATTTCTTAGACTCACTTTATTTTTTAATTAATTCCAAAAACTTATATACTTTTTTATTTTTAATAAATATTTAATGAATATCATTCATATTTAATCATGTTGTATCCCACTTAAAATCCACAAACGTGTGATATATTTTTTCTAAAATTAATTTTTAAAATATTATAAAAAAAAATAAATCATATTTTTAAACTCACATAAATTAGGACGAAGGATTTTATATGTTTGACCGAGCACGTACAAGTCAACAGCGCGTCCACAAAGTACTGCCCAAATTCATTCCACGTAGACAGTCTTTGACTTGCATTTTTAGTACTACAATTTTATTTTATCTATTTTTAAGGTTTTTAAAAATTGAAATTTACCTTTTTTTTTAAAAAAAAAAAAGAAGAAGAAAATCTTCCTAATAGTTCCAACCTTTTTTCTTTTACTTAATTAGTCATTCAAATTTACTTTTATTTAATCTAACTTTTACCTATAAATTAATTACTACTACACTTGCATTCATTATTTTTCATTTAGTATTACTTACATAAGTCAATTAGTAGTTTAATATTGTACATTTTATTAGTTAAATAATATCAGACAAACCAAATACAATATTATTAATTTATTAGTATATATACTTAAAAAATTTAACAACCATTAACAAAAATATTTTGAATATGCTAGGGAGGTTGTTAGAAACTTGATGGCCTTGACTTAGACATGAATTAAGACCAAAAATATGGAAACTTCAAGTAGGGTACCCATTGTTAGGAAAATTATGTTGAGTTTTATTTCTTTTATTGGAGGAAGGATTTGGTGACTTCAGCTTTCTGAGTAATTTCGACATGGGATTTCCCCACTTTTTCTTAAAAGAAAAAAAAAATTGAGGTAGACAAAGAAATAATTACATAATAATTAATGGAAACGACATAATAAAATTAAGTAGACACTTTAATAGCCACCGTAAAATTAAGCAGACATATTTAATCACCTGTTTTCTTCAAGCAACTGAAGCAGGCACGATGATCCTAAGCTGCTCAAAATAATTAAATAATTAATTAATAAAAATGATACAGTAAAATTAAGTAGACATGTTAATAGTCACCATAAAAAGTTATAGTCAGGCACATGAAATTTTTTTATTACGGGTAATATATAATTTCATAGTTGAAGTAAATGAAAAAAATATTTAAATAATAATTAATCCAAATGACATAGTAAAATTAAGTAGACACTTTAATAGCCACCACAAAATTAAGCAGATATGTGCATAGGCACCTGTCTGCTTTAAACAGTTGAAACAGACATAACGACCCTAAGCTGCTCAAATAAATTGCCTATTATATAAGAGAATAAATTATCAAAAAATTGTATAACCCAAAATAAAGTGAATTTTTAAAATCAATAGTATATTTATCACTCTTCTATTTAAACCAATATTTGTTATATTTTTGTTTTAATTTAAGTGATATAGATTAAATTTGGAAAGTTTATTAAAATTTTAATATGATTTTTAAATGTTTTAAATTATTAATATTGTGACGTAACATACTTTTTAGGAATATTTTAAGTCGTTAATTATCATGATTAATAGCATTTTTAACTTCAAAAGTAAGACAAACAAATTATAATAAATGAACCATAAAAATTGTGGATATGTGCAAAAATCTCATCTTAGTAGGGGCCTTACTGTCATTCCCAGCTTAAGCGTCTATATACCCTCAAACTGCTCAAGCATACATGTCAACTTATTGTCTGCTTGAGCAATTACAATGAAAAAATCATAAAAAGTTGTGAATATACCTTCAAGTTGCTCAAGCAAACATGTTAATATGTTGCTTGATTTAGCAACTTTAATTATCATGATTAATAACATTTTTAACACTAAAAATAAGATAAATAAAGTACAATGGGAGAACCATAAAAATTTACGGATATATCCTCAAACTGTTCAAGCAGGCATGTCGACTTGTTTTTTGCTTGAGCAACTTTACTTACCATGATTAGTATTTAGTAGCATTTTTTAACACTAAAAATAAGACAAATAAATTACAACGGAAGAACCATAACATGTTTTTTTTAAAAATATTTTAAATCATTAATTAGTATGATTAGTAATTTTTTAATACTAAAAATAAGACAAACAAATTAAAACGCAAGAACTATAAGAAAATTATGAATGTACCCTTAAGTTGCTCAAACAAATATGTCAAAGTTCACAAAATATTTTAATTGGACAACATATAATAAAAACGAAGATAAAACAAGCAGCTCAAGTAAATATGTTAACGGAGAGTTGCCTGATTTCGATCTTCTAATAAGTAGTAATTTATCCAACTTATTTTTCTTTATTCTTTATTTTAGTAATTTTTTAATTTTGATATATTTTTAATTTAAAAATATAAAAAAAATTTAAAAAAAAAGTTTTCTTACGAAATCAAAAAGCAAAGTCAAAAGGCAAAATAGGCCGGAAGGAAGTAAATATCTTTTTCCGAGACTACCCTTCTTTGTAATGGAGTTTTTAATTATTTTATATTTTTTAGGAAATTAATTTCATTAATTCTATTACAAATTATCCTTTAATATTATATCGTTAAAATATTTTTTTTCTTAAAAAAAACAAACCATTTTTAAGTTTATCTAAAAAAAAAAAAAAGGAGTTTGACCGCCGCCGAAATGTTAAAATATTTTAATCAAACATTAAACTTGTTTTAGGTACCAAATATATTTAAATATGCTGCATGATTTATAACGGATACACTTGAACAAATTTTAAATTTTAATAGCAATAAACGTACTGATTAGTTTATAAAACCTCGAGGTAATATTAAAAAAATTACAAATTAACCATATAATTATGAATTATGATCACTGGCAGACTACGCCATTTCTCATATAAAACTATTTTTTTAACTATATAATTATTATGGTTGGATTGTTTTCTGCAAAGTAGATCGATAACATATAATTATCATATTTTAAGAGCTTGATTAATTAAAAATTATAATACATTGTAGAAAACTCTATAAAAAAGCACAGGGAATGCTCCTAACTAAATTTCTTTTATATTATATACTCGTTATCAAAGCTTGTCTTAATACGGGCCCTTATGTTATTTTTTTAATTTCAATTTATGTAACATTAATAAATTTTGTAATTTTTTAAAATTGTTAATTATTGCGACTTATACTAAATTTTATGGTTTTTTTAAATGACGTATATTACTTTGTTTCAATTTATGTTGCACATATAAAATTTAGTGAGTCAATCAAAATTTTATTTAGTTTTTAGATATTTTAAATTATCGATACGTTGTAATTTATAATACATTTTATATAAATTTTAAATAATGTATGTTATCTTTTTGTCCCAAATTTTGTAGCATTAATAAAATTTCAAGAACCATTTAAATTTTCTATATATCATTTAAATTTTCTATATATCTTTAAAATTTTAAATTGGTAATTAATGTGATATACAATACTTTTTACATCATTTCAAGTAATATACTAATATACATGAACCTTTTTTGTTTATTTATATATTTTTTTAAAATAAAAACTCCTTTTTGGACACAAATATAATCATCAAAAGATATTAAAATGATTATTTAATTTTACTTGTCCAGTGTAAAACGAAAGACATAATTTATCGTTGTGTTTGTTTTATCCTAATTCTAATATTTGTATTACTTAAAATAATTGATTAAGGTGATATAGTAAAATCATAGCTGAAGCAACTGAGAAAATGATTTATTAGGGGTAATATTATAAAATTACTGTTGAAGTAGACACGCCAATCGGCAGTTGTTTGCATAAGTAGACAACTGAAGCATGGACGTCAATTGACAGTTGTCTGCTTAAGCAGACACGTCACTCGACAGTTACCTGCTTAGTTGATTGCTTAAGCAGATAGCTGAAACAGACATATCGACTGAGACGTGTCTACTTATCCGTACTCATGTATATGTAATAAATATTAAGAATTCATCAATTTTTAATTAAGAGTGAAAAAAATAATATACATATATACATCAACCATATTAGGTGTAATCACCAAAAAGAAAAAAAAAACATATTAGGTGTGAAAGAAATATATACTGCTACAATTGAATAAATAGTAGGAAATAATGATTGTGGTTAGGTTTGTTTCCTTTTATCACATAAGATGAGAATTTGGTTTTGACATTTGAGACAACACCAAACAAATCACACCCCTATTATGTTTTTATTTTATTTTATTTTTACGAATCATTTTATTTTCCTTTCTTTTTTTCAATTGAATATTGCTACCTCCACCAACAATTAGGGGTGCACATCTGGCATTTAGTTCGGAATTTTCAAATTTTGAATTTAGTAATTTGATACTTGATAATTAAATATAATTATTAATTATTAAATTTTAATATTTTTATTTGATAATTAGTAAATTAAATTGATTCAGTATGATATTTGGTAATGTCATATTGAAATTGTAGTCGATTATATTATAAAGATAAAATAATTTTTATTTTTCTATGTGAAGAAACGATATTACAGTATATATATCAAGTAAAAAGACATCAAGAGACACAAATTGACATAACTAAAAAACATACATTATTTACTTTAGTCCTTAAACTTGTACTAATTAATAACAAATATGATTTTTATGCGATATATCAAATGATACTAATATCTCATATTAACCTAAAACTCAAATAACGTAATTTTAAAATTTTACTCTGAAATATCTATCAAATACTACAATAATAATATAGTGAGTGAAATCTCACTAAAAATATCTATCAAATACTAAAATTTTAGTTGGACTTGATAATTCCATTTTTGATATTTCATGACTAACCGGCAACAACGATAGAGCAAGTAGCATATAACGGTCTGGTGGAAGACACGTTGTCAAGTTTGGCATCTTTCGTGTTGTGCTAACATTTTTCACCAAGAAAAATTAAATAAAAAATAACATATAAGAATTATTTCAGATTATAGCCAACTTGATAGCTATACATTTATATAGAGGGCTATTATTCTTCTGTATTTAATTTTTTTAATTATTATTTATACCTTTAAATTAAATAACTTATATATATAATACACTTATACTTACTTCAATAAATGAGAATTTTTAGTTGAATTGATTAACTACGTAAGTTGGTTAGATGCATGAGTAGAGACTCGTAATAACTAATGGTGTGAGTAACTGACTATGCAATTAATTTAACATTATTGGTTATACTTTGAAAAAGAAAATTTAACTACTAGTACTTATATAGTTATTTTATAATAAAAATAGTATTTAAAATAATAATGGATTTTTTTAAATTTACTAAAATAAATAAAAGGCTATTTTTTAATATAAACATCAAATAAAATGAAAAAGAAGGAATAATAACCATATGATTTTAATTTAAAGTAACAGTATACAAATCAATGGATAGACCAAATTAAAAATGAAGATATCTATGATGCGTCCATGATACAATTAAAAGTTCAAATTACAGACGAGGGATGGATTAATAGTAATTAATTATAAGTAGTAATACTAATTAATTTCAAAAATATTTATTAATTATAATTGTGTGCCACTCCACTCTTTGCTTGACAAGTGGAATAAGTAAAATCATCAATTCGCTCAATTTATCTAAAACATATAATTAAATATGTTCTAAAGGATAATATCTTAAAATATATCGTTACATAACATGTCATATATTAGATCTCATATACTAGTTACTACATACTATTACAAATATATTTTACTCCGCATTTTATTTGAAATTTTGAAACTAGAATTAAAAATAAAATTGTGTGTGCATAAAATATTTAATTATTTAAATATATTTTCTTTAAAAATATGAAATGTAATTTAAACGTAAGAGTATAATTTTAAAATATTTTTTCTAGTAAAAATATGTCAACTACTTTTCATTTGACTGTTAAAATAATTTTCTTCCAAGAAATTTTTCTATCAAACAGAAAGTTCTTTAGTTTTTACTTATAGGATGTTTTGAATTTTTTTATGTTTAATTAATTTAATTTAACTTAATTTTTTAGAAAATATTTCATTTTTTATTGAAACAAATCCCCAAAAACTTAATAACGTACTCCAGAAAAATAGTTTTTTAGTGAATATAATAAAATAATTGATGACTTTTCTATTGAGGACAAAACTAACTTATCAATTCTTGATTTGTCTTCATCCAAGATTCCTTTTAAGAGAATATTCCCCCCAAAAAATAAATAAATAGATAAATAAATAAATAAATGTTGAGTGATTAATTGTTTCCAAGTGGAGCACTATGTTTTAGTGCACCACTAATATTATGTAATTGTGCACTAACATTATGTTCT
>JBCEWC010010787.1:0-17321 GCA_038996855.1 Solanum aculeatissimum
TTTGGTCCAAAAATCTAACGGAGGGTATAAGTGGTCTATTTTGCATAGTTCAAGGGCAATTTTGACCCTTTTCCGTTAAAAAAATGAGAGAAAATATTAAAATCCTCTAATTGTATTAAAATGAACAAGTAAAATAAAAGGGAGGAAATATAATTATAAATTTAAGTTAAAAGAGGAGATTAATAATTTGATGCATAGAAAACCTGACAGAGGTGTGTGCCTGAACTTCTACGTTACCTCTGTATGCTTTTTGGTTCCTTCAATTACAAGATCTCCCTCTCCTTCATTTTTTGATTTTTTGAAATTATATTTTTTTTTTAAAATATACACATGTTCAAATATAATATTTATCAAAATTATCTAAATTCTGAGATAAAATATATATCTCTAAAACTCATTAAAACGAAATAATTATCGAATCAAAATAGTATATTGATTTATAAAAAGGAAATGATCACTTAAGTAATATATCTTTGGCCCAAATCCCACATTAAAATCATAGAACATCTAATAGAGTTAGATGAGTTCAAGTGTCGGACATGCAAACCCCAAGAAAAGAAGGTATAAACTATAAATGGATGGAGCGAACCAGTAGCTTCCATGGACAATGCAAAAGCTCACATCAACCACGGAGAATCTACGTGAATGAACTCGTCAACCACTAGCCTTGTCCGCTCCAGCAACATCTGCAAAGACATGTAGGTAAGAAGTGAGCTATATATAAATATAATCTAGTAAAATATTTGATCCGCTACTTTAATACCGCTGAAACAAGTGTTAGAAAAATACAATTGTACAATGAATACGTAAATGATATGCATGGAAATGTATTTTATAATATAATGTTCAACAAGTCCAAGCAAACATTTGAAAAGGACACAACATGTCTTACTCAGTCTACACTCAAAGCTTGTCACAAACAACAATGAAGGAGATCAGCATAGCACTCCTTTAAGTCCTCTTCAACATATATAATGACTCTAAAGTATTATGATAGCATAGATATGCCCCTTATATATTATAGCAGTTATAACACATTTTCAAAATAGGCTTGAAAAACAAGCACTAAAGTATAGTTTAAAATCTCACTTACATGGCTAATGATAAGTTTTCCAACCTTGCAACACATAGAACACTAACCAAATGGCCTTCAATGACCTCAATCTATGTAAAAATATTGATTAACAATACCAATTATACTAATTGAGGTCAAGTCTAGATGTTTCTAACTTTCAAGTTTTGAGTTAAGTCTCAGTTTTTCCCAAATAACCTAAATCTAATAATTTTCATACAATATGATACACCTAATATTCAATTATATATATTAATATTATGAAATTTTGAAGCATAATATAATACTAAAATTAAAGACCACATAACCAACAGCCTCAACTGTGGAATACTGTACAAAACCTAAACCCAATTAACAATGATATAAAACAGAATAGTATAATTTATACAAATTCCATTGTGTAAGGAGTAAATTTCAAATTTGTCCCTACTCTTTTCAAATTTATCAAAAATTCCTTTAAAAAGTCAATTGTTGATACATATTAATTGTAGTTACTCCCTCTTCCATAAATTAAGTTATTTAATATCATTCAAACTCTTTCCATAAAAAACCTAACAGATGCCTTCAGAAAAAAGGAGAGATAAATTTTGAACCATAAATTAAGCTAATTAATGTCAATAAACCTATTTTTCAATAAAAAAACTCATTAGATTCCTTTAGGAAAACAAATTCAAATTTTGACTTCAATATCATTGGATTCTTTCTCTATTTTCGTGGTTGATGCTACCAGAAAATCATTGTTTGGTTAGTTCCATGTCTTCTTAGTTTTGTTTGGTTAGTTTTGTTTTCAAAAGAACAGAGAAGAGAAGGTATGAATAAATCAATTTTGTTGCGTCATGTCAATAAACCTATTTTTCAATAAAAAACTCATTAGATTCCTTTAGGAAAACAAATTCAAATTTTGACTTCAATATCATTAGATTCCTTCTCTATTTTCGTGGTTGATGCTACCAGAAAATCATTGTTTGGTTAGTTCCATGTCTTCTTAGTTTTGTTTGGTTAGTTCTGTTTTCAAAAGAACAGAGAAGAGAAGGTATGAATAAATCAATTTTGTTGCGTCATTCTGAAATCTAGGAATCCGAGCCTTTGATGATGTGAATGGAAAATCCTTCTTCAGGTATCAACCACCCAGATCAAGTACCTAATTTTAAGTATCAAGTATCTTCTAGACAAAACAACATAAAACTTATGTCAGGTATCAACTTCAGTAGTTTGATAAGCAAAAACACTCATTCTTAAAGTATCGAGTACCTAAATACAACACTTAATTTTAAATATTAAATATCTATCATTCTAAAAAAAACAAGGAAATCCTTCTTCAGGTATCAACTGGTAAATCCTTAATTTTAAATATCAAGTATCTATCATTCTAAAGAACATGAAAATCCTTCTTCAAGTATCAACTGGTAAATCTTCTTCAATGAAGTCACCTTGAGGATTTTGGGCATCATCGTCAAAACAAAAGTAATGGATCATTTTCTTGCGATTTCTCGACCAATAATGAATCATTCATTTTTTTAATCTATTTTCATGAAAGCCCTCATCGTTGGAATCAGAATGTTGCCGGTGTGAAACTTTGAAATGAGGAATCCATATGTATCAACGATTGGACATGGACGATCGCTATGAAGAAGAAGATAAAAAATGAAAGATACTAGGTTTTGACGGAGAAATAAAAAAACTTTTCAATTTCTTCCCTTTTTATTTAGTTTGAAAATAATAATAAAAATTTTAAAATTGAAATTAATCGTGAAAAGATTGATTAGACAACTGAAAAATAGGAGGATTATGTAGATATTGATTATAATACTTAAAATTAGGAGAGAATTTAGGATAAATTAAAGATGAGTGAGAAATAATAGTCTATGTATCTACAGGATGGAGAGAAAAAGTAGAAATAAAATTTTTTTGTAATTTTTTAGAATGATAGAGATTATTAAAAATTATGATAAAATATGTTGTGTAGTGTAATTTTTTCTATTATTAATGATAAGTATGTTGCAATTCCAGTCCAAAAGTAATGGTGTAGTACGTAATTAATAGAAGATATGAAGTTAATACTCTTTATTAATTCTCTTTATTATTAAATTAATAAAAAGGATTAAAATTATCAATTACTCCTTTATTAAAAAAAATGCTATTACATAAAAGGTTTGTGAAGGAAAGGAAACTTGAAAATATTTAAAGATTAGATTTTGAAAATCTGATAAAATTTCATGGTCAAACTCAAATAAATATTTGAAGATAAATATTCAAAATCTTATCCAAAATTTGTCATTAAACACTAGTTTAAACTTAATAAGATTATGAGTGTGTTTGGTAGAAAAGAAAATGTTTTATTGGAAAATGAGTTTCTAATTTACTTTTTTCTTTTATTTAGAAAATGTTAGTCAAAGTTTGTATTAAAATAAAAATAATGAAAACTAAAATGAGACGGAGAGATTATCATACATCAATTAATAGAGATAGTGTGATTAAATGATCATGTCAATCATAATTGTTTTTGATGGATGTGTATGGGATGAATAAAAGTGAACAGGAGAGAAGTTAGTTACTACCAATGATACTAATATATATTTTTTACACCAATAGATGTTCGCAACTAATTATAATTTGATGAATTGTAATAGTTAATAATTATATTCTTAGTAAGTTTTATTAAAAAATTGGATTATGATTTTTTAAACTTATAGGTACAAAACATGTTTCGTAAATTTTTTTTCAAAAAGGCGGAATTAATATATTTTAAAAGCTATAATTAAACACATATCGAAACTTCTCTCAAATCTAATTTCCTCAAATATTTACAATCTATTTAATTCCAGAAACAAAAATTAGGCTTCCAACAAACAGAAAAAGCTAATTACATAATAATTGTCTAATTAAGCCTATACATCTATGTGCTTAATTTCTTTGAATTCCTAAGTCAATCTAGCCCTAGTTTCTAATTTGTGAATACAAACAACAAGCTAAGTTATCCTTTGATCATATCCAAGAAGAGGCCTATAAAGAAACTAAATATTTAATTACTAATTATGAAATTATTTTTTAAAATTGTATCTCTAAAAAGTAAAATTTGCAAATTCACAGCAAAATAAATATAATTTTCACGATGCTAAATAATCATATATTAGCTCAATTTTATCAATCATTTTGCATGGCTTATTAGTTTACAAGATATGAGTTTATTCATTTTGCCTAAAATTCATCTTTTATCGCATGATATAAGAGTAGGCAAGTTCAATTAGCAACAAAACCTAAAAATATAAATTCTTAAATTTTTGAGGAAGACTTTTCTATTACTCTTACCATGCATTCTACTATTTGCAAACCAAAAAGATTTTCGATATAAAATATACTAACTCTTTGACGACTGATGGGTATAATCCATGAAAGCCTTCAAATCTCTTTCAGGTTGATTGACATCATTAAATTCAACTGTTCTTTTGATGCTCGCAGTAGTATCTCGAGCCTCTTCTCTTTGTCTAGCTATCTCTCTCTTCAGTTGCAGCTTCCACAACTCAACCCTCTTCTTCATCTCTTCTTCGTCAAACACTATGCCAAGGATTTGTTGTTCCGATTTGAAGATCAAGTTAGCAAAGCGTATCTTCGACATCGTGACCCGAATAATCTTGTTATCTTTTTCCAATGTCTTGATATCAAAATTCATTGTCATAACCTAGATATCAGAATGTAACTACAAACAAGAAGGAATAAGGTGCGCTATGAAAATTTTCAAAGCTATCAAAGTTACTCTTAAATTTTAACCTTTGTCCAGTTTTATATAAGAAATGGTTGATGGAACTTTCTTGAACTAATGAATCATTTACCTTGTTACTGAACAAATATCTAGATAAATTAAATTCTATCTTATTTACTTGCTTGAAATTGTAATTAAGTAAATTCGAAATATAAATAAAGTAATTTTATGAATTTATTATAAAATCTAATTTGTATTTTAATATTATGTGCATTAATTAATTAAGGATATAGTCAAATTCGAATAAAAAAGCGAACCAAAAATCGAACCAAATCACAAACTGAGAAAAGAAACTCGATTTGTGATTTGATTTGACTTGGTTTGATATTTGAAAAATAACCCGATTATACTTGAGGTGGGTTGGTTTTAACTTAGAAAAATCAATTTGAGATCAAATCAACCCGACATTTTATCGCGACTCCGATCTGCCATAATTGGCACCCACACAAGAAACTAGTACGAAATATGTAATTTAAAGATGTAAAAATAGGTTTAAATAACAATCATAGTTGAGCTCCCATAAACTCAAACAAGAAAATGTAAAATAATGCGGGAATTAACCACCTAAAACTTGAAAGTCATTACACAAAAACTCTATCTAATAGTCTAAAATATTGGGGATATCACCCTAGGAAAAACATAAGTAACCAATGTCTATAGCTATTTAAGTCTAGAAGAAGTGGACCAAGATGATAAATGAATTCATAGTAGCCTGAACGAGCTGACTCAATCTTGAATTTGATTGCTCAATGATCTCCTAGCTGAGGTTGTCAAGAGCCGCCTGAAAATTTTCTGTACTTAACAAAAAAAGAGCGAGTGTACAATCAATACATACAATAATAGTGTACCAGTAGGATCATGCAACAAGTTCAATAAGTAAAGTATATAAAAGTAACCACGATATACTAACACCACATATATATAAAAAAACACTAACAAGTTATCAGGTCATGTTTAGTATACAGTTCAAAATGTCAATCTCAAATGCAACCGTTAATAATGGTCCTCTCATGGAACCCACAAACTGTTAGCTTGTCTAAAAGTGTCACCTAATTCAATATGTGTCAGAATATGATACTCAATTCAATATGTGTCAGAATGTGATACCCAATTCATATGTGTTGGAGTGTGACACCTGATTCAATTTGTGTTGAAACATAACACCCGATCCAAAATAATAACCACAATCACAATAAATAATATACATTTGCACAATAAAGTAATGAGTTTATGGTATGCAGTTGATCACAAATAGACATTTCTTTAAGTTCAATTCATCTCTCTATTTACATACATGCAAGCAATACTTGCAGCTAACAAGCACATATATCACAGATGAAAAATTAAATTATCACCTACTTTGAAACAAGTCTTGGGAATCACTAAAGAATAAGAAAATTTTCTTTTTTAAAAAGCTTGGATCGTTCTTGGTCCAAAGCAAACAAGAAATACTAAGAATCAATGAACAATGGCCTACAATCCCGAA
Source organism: Solanum aculeatissimum (assembly GCA_038996855.1). Classification (NCBI taxonomy): domain Eukaryota; kingdom Viridiplantae; phylum Streptophyta; class Magnoliopsida; order Solanales; family Solanaceae; genus Solanum; species Solanum aculeatissimum. The sequence goes on from JBCEWC010010787.1 coordinate 6,319, forward strand.
TTATATGAAAATCCTAACACTTAGTCAGTTTCATGAGCATCTTCCCCCAACTATGGCTTTTTCCACAATTAATTTCAAGCAAAAATATTTCTTTAAAAGATTTTTCATAGATCTAAGATCTAGGGATCAAATTATAACTTAGATGAGTGATTAACTTACTTTTATCGAAGAAGTAGGTGAAAAACAAAGAAAAATAGTGCTAGATCGCTTTTGTTCTCTCTAGAATGAAGTGAGAGAAATAAAAATAATTTTGGGACTTTTCTAACTTAAATTGTGACTGTCCCACATGGAGTCCCTACCATAGTAACAAAAATCCCACTGTGGCAGGTTTTACAGAGACAGAAACTCGATATTTTCATCCCAAACCCTCCATTTTGCAACACACACTTAAATCATGATGTTCTAAAATCAATCCTTTGATCTAAATCAATTTCGAGAGTTCTACTTGCCCGAATTTAATTTTGTAAAACTGTAAAAACTCCTTATTGTCTTAACTTTCAACACAAAAGGTCAAAATCATAATCCAAATCCTAATTCATTATTGGATTTTTTTAAACCTCACCTGACTCAAATTTCGTCCAACTCTGACCTAGGCTCAAAATTTTCAAATTACTACTTAGGAGTTTTTTTTTCAATTTATTTTTTCATTGCCCTATAGATTATTATAATAGATACCAATTTATCCATCACCGTCCCTGAGTGATCAAAATAGAAAAAGTTAGACTAAGGTAAGAGCAGAGTGGTACCTAAATCATCAAATAATTCGAGATACTTGTCTTAATGGACTCCAAAACCAATTACTTATGCTCTAAACATGTATTCTAATATTTGAATCATTTCCTCTAACTATCCATTAGTTTGTGGGTGAAAATCTATTCTAAAAATGAGTTGAGTGCACAACTTCTTGTGCAATTTTCCAAAAACTTTGATGTAAATTACATACCGCGGTCTAAGATGATAGAAAGAGGCACCCTGTGTAGCCGTACTATCTCTTTTACATAAATTTTTGTCAACTATTGAACATTATAATTCACTCCGATCAAAATAAGTGGGCTACTTTCATCAGCCTATCAACCACAACACAAATAGAGTCATATTTTTTTTCAAGGTCTTAGGAAGACTTACCATAAAATTCATAACTATTCTTGCCTATTTTCATTTAGGAATGGACATCCTCTGAAGTAAACCTATTGACCTTTGATGCACTTTTTTTGTCAATCAAATTTGGCCTTATGGCCCGTTTTATTGATCGAAAACAAAATAAATACAATGTGTGTCTATAAGAGCCCAACATAAACAACAAAGCCCAACTCCACTCTAATAAAATGTTCCAATCCTATCAAATAAGGTATTGTAGTTTTTCTAATATTAACTTCTTTAGTACTCTTCTCACTATGCTTCTTAAAGCTTCAACGAATCCAATTTTTCAACTTCTTTAGCTCATGGTCATCAATCTTCTCGGTGATTCTATGCATGTTGTTATTTCCTTCAACTAACATGGGTATGATCTCCTTTTTGTTTAGATCTCTCTTTCTTTCCTCCTTGTTGAGTTTTTCTTCTTGCATATATGTTTTTCAGTGGAACTGGGTATCGCGATGAAGTTGATTGAGATATTAGATCTTGTGCTTCATTAAAGAAGTTATGTATAAGCCTATACCACATTTGCCTCTCCTCTCTTGCTTTTTTGTTTCATTTTTGACTAGTCTATCTTTTTCCAGCTAAAGTGGGGCAACAAAGATATTTATTATGTTCATGACTCCTTCTTTCAGGCCTTTGGTGTTCATACTTCACTTGTTGACAATTCAGACTCTTAGCAACAAACTTAGCTATGTCTTTCTTGATGCCAAATTACCAATATAGTCACTTCAGATATAATGATATCAAAAATCACATCTGAATATTCTCTGGACTATATCATGCACTCGAGAAACACAAATCTCCCCTTAAAATTAAGCACACCACTGACATCAAATGTAATATCTTGTGCCTTACTTGATATTATTTTCCTTTTAAGTTCATTCAAACTCTCATCTACAAACTGTTTGGCCTAGCTCTCATTAATGAAAGTGGGTTTAACTTCAATACTAACCAATATCCCACCTTTATATGAGATGCCTAACTTTATGATCTTAGTCTCCAACGCCTGAATCTCTCCATCTAAGAATCACGTAGACACTTTCAAATTGACTAGACTGCCTATATTAGATGGTTTCTAGCTTAATGTGTTTGCCACCATATTAGCCTTACCTAGATGATATTAAATGGTGACATCATAATCCTTAAGTAATTCCATCTAGCTTTGTTGTCTCAAATTCAAATCTTTGTGAGTGAACACGTGCTACAAGCTACGATGGTCAGTAAATACTTCACACATAACATCATATATATAATGTTGTTAGATATAGAGAGCAAATACTACCGCTGCCAACTCCAAGTTATGTGTTGAAAAGTTTCTTCATGAACCTTTAACTGTCGTGAGGAATAAGTTATGACATTCTTATCATGCATCAACACAACACCCAAATCTAAATGTGAAGCATCACAATAAACAATAAAACTCTTACCTTCAATCAATAATGTCAAGATCAGTGTTGTAGTCAAAAGAGTTTTAATCTTTTGGAAACTCTCCTCATATTTGTTGATCCACTAAAAGATACATCCTTCTGAGTCAATCTTATCGAGTATGTATCAATAAAAGCAAAAATTTCACAAATCACCAATAATAGATGGCAAGAGCCATAAAAATGCCCACTTCAATTACTTAATTAGGCTGGATCCAGTTCTTGACTGCCTCAATCCTTTAGGGATCCATCATTACTCATTCTTTAGACACTACCAATTTCTCTTTTATTTAGTTATAAATTGAATTTGGACTGATCAAAAATAAAAAGAGAGATCCTTTTTTTTATTGATTTAGGTTAGAAAAGTAAAAGAAAATGAGTAAGGTAATTTTCTTAAAATTATGTGATATTTTTGAAATTTAGAAAAGTAGTTTTAGAATTTTCTTAATTTAATATTGTCACAATCCAAGTTAGGTCCTAGGTGTGACATGACGAATTGGATCTCCAAAGGAACAAACTAGCCTTTTTAGCAAATCATAAGCATTCATAGGTAATGAACAAATAAACATAAGTAGAAACTAGAGCATAGGCATAATTGCTAAGAAAATGTAAGAGTATACGGGAAGTACTGGGTAATATAAATCTCGAACAACCTCTCCAATAATGCCTCTAAATATATGACTGGGTGGGGGATAAGACATGTCCCTATCTCACCCTCAAGAAAGATGATACTAGAGTCTCAAAATGACAAGAACATAAAGCTAGAATATAAAATGTTCGTCCTTGAAGCATGAGGACTCACAAAAATCCTCTAGCCATAAACTATATATAGCCACGAATGTCAAGAGGAGGAAAGTCATTTGTTCTAATTTGTTATATAATGTAGGCATAAAGTATGCATTAATATGTTTAAACGTACTAAGTATATAGACATGCAATGCAATAATGATTATAAGTGCAAGTGATTTGTAAAGTACATACTTTAATGGATGAATAATGACATAGGTAAGAATGGATAATCAATGCATTAAAGCCATAAGTAGTATCATGCAAAGCATTAAAAAATGTCATACGTATGTGAAAAGCAACCATAATCAATAATAAGACCATGTAAGTTATAATATAAAATTTTAATATCTACTTGTACATCAAAGAAAAAAGAGCCTACTTGCCAAGGTAGGGCTTTATTCCGCTAAGTGAATAACATAAATTAGGTGGATCCACCGGCAAAACCCATGTTGGAAATATAAATCTTACGGTGACACATAATTATGAGATTAGAAGTTTTACATAAGGACCCTGTAGGTTTAGCTCCCCACTTCAAGCCTCATTTGGTGCTAAGTCAAATTCAAAAAATATATATCATGCAAATCATACTAGTCATGTAATCATAAGCTTAGTCAAATCTTATATTTCATAATTTTCATACATAAGAGTAACTCATTTTCATAAATTTAGCGATGTGGGTATAGGTCTTCCATCATCACTAATCATAACTCCATTGGAGTGTATTAGAGTCCTAAGTTACCTTTTAGGAGCCTAAGTTCCCTACCCATAAACTTGCTAATTTTCATAATCATGTCACGAATTGTAAATTAAGGTAATATAAGAATTCCCAATTAATAATCTTAAAATCAAATAACTAAAAATGGTCCCATGCAAAAATCATGTAATACATACTTAAATAAATCAAAACTTAAGGAACCCAACATAGTTTCTATAAATCCTAGGTAGCTTGTTGATGAAATTACTCATGACTCATGCAAATCATGTAACTTAATATAAATTCATGTATAAGTAAGTAAATATTTCAATCTAAATCATAGTGCATGCAATTAGAAGCAAGGTTACAAACCCTAGAAATTTTCATACTTGAACTTGAGGAAGAAGGAAGAAATTAATGGGACTCTACGAGTGAAAGGTACCTATGGATGAAACCCATATACCTGACATGGAAACCTAGTAAAACCCTTGAGAAATTATAGAGAACCTTGATGAAACTCTATTGCGCCTTGAGACGAAGAAACCTTTATTGACTTAGAATTTTTGTAAATGAAAGTAAACAAAGTGAATTTGATAGTATTAGACTGTTAGGGGTAGGTTTTAGGATAAAAATGACATAATTTAGGGGTTAAATGGGTAAGAAATGATCAAAAAGTCCTTTGTCAAAAACTAGCCGGAGGGAACTACGAGACAAGTTTGTGGGTCATAGACCCATATATGACTCATAAAAGAGGGTCTCATTTTAGTTACACTCCAAAAGTTTAGAAACTTGAAACTTGGACCCCCAAATCACAACCCCAATATACAACCTATAGTCTCTTTTACGGATCGAAGATACTATCACGATCTAAGCCTAGGGGCTAGTCGTAACATGGTGAATGAGCAACTCAATGACACCTCATCCAAACCTCTTAGCATTCACATGTATTTGAACATATAAAAATAGAATTTAAAAATGGGGAACAAGACTAAGAAAAACATTCAACCGTTTGAAATCAATGAAGGGTAATAACTTAAATGGTAAAACATATCTTTCAAACATACCATCTACATAAAAGACTTGGCGGGAGATAAGACATACCCAAAGCTCCCCTCAAGTACAAAAGTTATGAAAATACAACATAGAAAGTAAGAGTCTCCAAATATATCTCAAAGTAAATGTCTCTTAAGTACATAGCAAGAAGAGAATGTGTAGTCCTCAAACTAGAGGGCTTACCAATCAACTAGTCTCGAATGTCGAAAGCTAGTCATATGCCGATGAAGAAGGAGTAGTGCCAGTCCCTACGCGGTGATATCATGTAGGCAAAATATGCATTAGTACGTAGGAATGTACTAAGTATGTAAGATGTAATCAACAACAACAACATACCCAGTGAAATCCCACAAGTGGGGTTTGGGGAGGGTAGAATGTACGCAGACCTTACCACTACCTCAAAGGTAGAGAGGTTGTTTCCTAGGAACCCTCGTCTCAAAAACTCATAAGTAGAATAAAATAGATGTGAAAAAGAGAAACGAAAAGAAAAGGAAACAAAAAGGACAACTAATAAAAAAACATAAGACAGTGTGTAAAAATAATAAACAATCAACATATATGTGACGACTAATGACAACACAGGATATAAGAACATGACTAATCCTACTACCCTACTATACCCTAAGGCCAAACATCAACCTAACCCTACTAACCTATCAACCTGCTACTCTAATTTACGACCTCCACTCCTTTCTATCTAAGGTCATGTCCTCGGTGAGATCTAATTTTACCATATTTTATCTGATCACCTCCCCCAGTACTTCTTCGGTCTACCTCTACTCCTCCGTGCAACTCCTAAATCTGTCGCACCTCCTAACAAGTGTATCGATGTTTTTTCTCTGCACATGTTCAAACCATCGCAATCTCGCTTCCTTCATCTTATCAGCCACAGGGGCCACCTCTAGCTTCTTCTGAATGGTCTCATTCCTAATCTTATCACTCTTAGTATGACCACACATCCATCTTAACATCCTCATCTCCATGACCTGCATCTTTTGAACATGTGAGTTTTTGATTGGCCAACACTCTACCCCATACAACAAAGACGGTTTAACCACCATTTTGTAAAACTTACCTTTGAGTTTAGGTGGTATCTTTTTATCATACAATACTCCAGAAGCAAGCCTCCATTTTGTCTATGTTGCCCCAATACGATGTGTGACATCATTATCGATATCGCCACTACTCTGGATGATGGACCCAAGATATTTAAAGTTTTCTCTCTTGGGAATAAGTTGAGTGGCAAGCCTCACATCAATGTCTGTTTCATCCCTCGCAACACTGAATTTGCACTCCAAGTATTCTATTTTGGTCCTGCTTAGTTTGAACCCCTTGGATTCCAAAGAGTGTCTCCAAACCTCCAATCTATCATTAACTTTAGTTTGATTCTCATCAATCAATACTATGTCATCTGCAAATAGCATACACCTTGGAACCTCCTCCTGAATGGACCGCATCAACCATCCATCACCGAGGTAAACAAAAAAGGGCTCAACACAAATCCTTGATGAAGTTCCATCTCAACAGGAAAATACTCTAAGTCTCCTCCCATCATTCTTACTCGAGTTTTGGCTCTATCATACATGTCCTTTATTGCCCTAATATATACCATTGGAACCCCTTTCACCTCTAGACACCTCCATAGAACATCCCTCGAAAATGTGTCATAGACCTTCTCGAGATCAATGAACACCATACGATATTGTTAGTTTTATTAAGGATCATACATATTGTTTTACGATATTGTTAGTTTTATTAAGGATACCAATAAATCAAATATATATTACTAAAATACCAAAAATATGTATTCCGCTATTTTTTTTTTCACATGTGCTTTATTTTCTAGGAATATTGTTGGTTTGATTAAGGGTATGTCAAGTTCTTACCAATAAATCAAATATATATCACTTAAATACCAAAATATATACTATAAATTACAAAAATAAAAGTTGTCTGTCATTTAAAAACAACAAGGATATATTGGAGTATAAATCTTGATACCCAATCCTTCAATCAAATACAAATATATATACTTCTATCAAATACAAATATATACACCAGTTCAGGTCACTTAAACACCACAAATATATATCCACTATTTTAAAAAAGCAAACATACTGAGTTTTTCAAGTATATCGTTGGTGTAATTCATGATATGTCAAGCTCTTACCAATATACCAAGTATATATCACTTAAACACCAAATATACCAGTTACACACCTAAAAAATACAAAAATATCTCTTTTAGGTTTTATTCAGGGGTATGTCATTTTTTTACGAATAGACCAAATCTATATCATTAAAAAATCAAAGGTACTAATTTTTTCTAGTATAAAATTTATTTTATTAACGGTATATCAGGTCATTTATATATATATATATATATATATATATATCAATTTAGGTCATTTAAACACAAAACATATATACCCACTATTTTAAAAAGCAAACATACTGAGTTTTTCAAGTATATCACCGGTGTCATTCATAGTATGCCAAGTCTTTACCAACATATCAAGTATATATCACTTAAACACCAAATAAATCAATTATATACCAGTTACACACCCTAAAAAAATACAAAAAATATATTTAAGGGTATATCAGGTCCTTATAAATATACCAATTATACTTCAATTAAATACAAATATATATATCAATGTAGGTCACTTAAACACCAAAAATATATATCCACTATTTTAAAAAGCAAATATACTAAGTTTTTCAAGTATATCATTGGTGTCAATCATGGTATGTCAAGCCCTTACCGATATACCAAGTATATATCACTTAAACCTCAAATATACCAATTATATACCAGTTCCACACCCAAAACAATACATTAAATATCATTAAGGGTTTATCAAGTCCTTACAAATACACCAATTATACTTCAATTAAATACAAATATATATATCAATTTAGGTCACTTAAACACAAAATATATATATACACTATTTTAAAAAGCAAACATACTGAGTTTTTTGAGTATATTATTGGTATCATTCATGGTATGTTAAGCCCTTACCAATATGTCAAGTATATATCACTTAAACAACAAATATATCAATTATATATCAGTTACACACCCAAAAATATAAAAGCAACTATTAAAACGTTATTTGTATTTTTTAAGTATATTATTTGGGTTCAATTTCATGGTTGTCAAGTCATTACCAATATGCCAAGCAACGTATTAGGTCAGTGGAGTATAAATCTTGATACCCAGTCCTTTCCGAAATTAAATTCGTAAATAAACCATTTTTTCATCACAAAAATTGACATATAACTTGAAGAATCTCATTCGCCACCATGTTGAATCAAAATAGAATAATTTTTTTTTACAACAAGTCAGTGAAATGTATTCCAAATTATTTTTTCAGACTCCATTTCTAAATAAGATTTAGGATTTACAAGATTTTTCAAAAGACCCTAACAAAGATTTTAACTGTAATTTAAAGGGGCCATAAAAATAAATATTTTCAAACTGAGAAGTTCCAAAAATGCAACAATAGCAAAGTTTATTTCCTGTTGAAAACTGCAAAATGAAACAGAGATCTTTTTCCAGACAGATGAAGAATATAACTTTAGTATCTGTGTCTAGCTTCTCCTTTTCCTGGTAATGCTACAAATACGAGTAGGTTCCGACGAGTGCACCAAGCAAGAGAGTCGCGCTGACCCAATTTTCAAACACTTTGTAATGGATCTTACTAAGAAGATCCTTTCATAAACCATTTCTTACTAAAATTTGATATTGTTGGTTTGACATCAGTGTATTGTTCTTCTTGTATGAATTAATTAGTTTATATTCTAAATGGGCATCATAGATGTAGGAATTAGCTTGAATCTATCCTAGTTATGGCTGGTTTGATGAATTTTGGTCTCATGTGTTACAAAACTCGTTGTAGTTATCTGGTTCTATGTCCTATTTCATCTTCTCATCTCCTTGAATCCCTGTTGTGCAGATTCGGTATATCATGTTGTAGGCATTTTATTGTTGCGTTTTGTTGCCATTTAAATGATTTTGAAGTCGTAGAGTCATATTCAGTCGCAAAGGTCTTGTGTCGATATCGTTTTCATTCAACCTCTACTGTTAATGTTTTGCTTTGCTTGATTCACTGTTTGGGATTGATTTATGGTTAGGCTACTGTTTTGTTCACTGTTTAAGTTTTTTTTTTTGGGTCTTGGAGTTGTATTTAAGCTGTAAGAGTCTGGTTTGTTGTTGACTATCTGTTTCCCTGTTTAAGGTATGTTGTGTTCAGTCTATTTTAGATTTCTCCAGTTAGTAATGCTTTAAAAACAGCCCATTACTTTAAGATGATATGTAATCCATGTTTTCTGGTTCATTTTCTTAGCTCGTTTCATCATTTTGACTTGTTTGTTGGAGTCTATGGCTCGTGCATCCTGTTGTATTTATTTTGGACTTCGAAACCCGTATACCTTTGCCTATTCTTACTGACAAATGTTTAAACTTTTGGTTTATGTTCAAGCATGAACTTTGTTTGTTTAATCACAGTGAATTTGTTTGTTTGTTCATATGCTAATTATATTTCTTTTGTTTATTGTATGAAATCCTCGTTTGGGAGTCCTTCGGGACTCCTCCACCTCCTTTTGCATTTTTGATGGGCCATGGAGGCCCAAGTTTTTCTCAAGTCAGTCGTCATATTCGGATAACAAAAAGAAAGGAAGGATCATGGATTGGAAGTTAATATACAGGTTCAGAGGGACGCAGGCGAGGGGAAAACCGTGAGTGATATACGCTGATATGCAGTGTATATACATTCGATATACAGCAGGAAAGGGCTAAAAGTCCACATTTCAGGCAGCAACAGTCCTTTTATTATTACGGGTCAAAGCCCAAACTTTAACTCTCTTTTATTTGTGTTATGTATTTGTACTTATTTGAACACTAACTTTATTTGTTTATTAACTTAATTAAATTTCCCAAAGGACGAATCATTTTTATGTTAACTCTTTCTTTAGATGTTTGCATTTACTTAGTTATTTTGATAAAAAAAAATTTAAATTCTAAAAAATGGTCAACTTTGTCAATTTTCTTTCAAAAAAAAAAAAAGAAGATTGAAATAAAAGAAATCTTTTAATTGGTCAATTTAATCAATACTTTTTTTTAGATAAAAATCTCGACTCTTTCAAAAATTACTAAGTTAAAAAATAATTTATCACAATTTAATTGCTTATTTTAAAAGAATCTTCGCAATTTAAGGAACTAGTTATTTGTTAGTCTTTTAACTCGAAAATTTTGTTATGATATATGTTGGGTTATTTCAAAAATTGGATTTTGAAAAAATTCCTTAAAACCTCTTTCGTCTTTTATTTAAAGTGATTATTTTCAAAGTTAGTCAAAAAAATTTTAAATCGTCGGATAACCGCGCGTTAGCGGTCGTTTCAAGTGCGTAAAACCTTTTTGAAATGGAAATATGAACCCGAACTCATTTCTTTTGGATTTTAAAGGATTTTTTCTGTTTAGATTTTTTTAAAATCATTTTAACGGTTTTTATTGATTTTTTCTTAAAAATTAAGTGGCGACTCTCTGTTATTTTTTTCTTTTTTTCAAAAATTAGTTTTTATCTCTTAAATCAAGTTTTAAATCGATTTTTTCTCAAAAGTTATTTTTGACGAAAACAGTAAACAATCTATTTTGATACAAGTATATCTCTGGATGTATAGAGCTCGTTTGTATAGTATTTTCAAGATGTCAAAAAAGAGATAGACATTAAACTAAAAGTTGTATATATATTAAAGAAATTAAAGTGGAGTTTAACTATTCATTCATAAATAATGGAGTAAATCAACTTTATAATATAATTTGTGTCTTAAGTAGTTATAGTAATAAACAAATGACTGAACTGATATCAGCTTATGAAACTTCCATCATAGGAGCTACC